>NW_027019302.1:6968020-6987842 GCF_013076305.1 Rhopilema esculentum
TGATAAACAAGTAACGAAATTCTTATTTCCGACCAGATGCAAAACATCTAACATGTTTGAGTTTTCGTTTCCTTTACTTTATATAAAGTGTAAAATCCCAAGAAATGGGAAAAATAGAGAATAAAATTGATATAACCTTTCTTTTTGTTAAAAAACCGGTTAAAAATTATATACAAGATGCTGAACAATCTTGAATTCACATTTTATGTGAGATTGCCACAAATTATAATCAAGTCAACCCATTCTACTTGTTTATGCTCATTTATTAGTTCACAAAGAAAGAAAAATATGTTCTAAGATTGAAATTAAGCAATATGCTTTAAAAAGGCATAAAACATTTTAAAACCCCATAAATCAATACAGTGTTTCAGAAAAAAGAATCTTGTTGATCTAAAATGCAACCACTAACAAATAAACAAAGATAAATCCATTTCCCTATAAACAATGGCATGAAGTAATTAATAGACACATGTAAAACATACTGAGTCATATATTTACATGGAATAAAAACCAAAAAACAAAGAAACAAACAAACAAACAAAAACAGACAAAAGCAAATAAAACCATACAAAAACAAATAAAAACAGACAAAAACAAATAAAAACAGTCAAAAAAACAAACAGACAAAAAACAAACAGACAAAAAAACAAACAAACAAAGAAAAACTAAAACTAAAACTAAAACTAAAACTAAAACAAAAACTTCTGTTTCCTAACTTGCCAAATAAAATAAAACAACTGAAATTTGAAAATCAGATGTCTTGAAATTACAATCAGTGCATTTTAACACAAGACACATTGAAGGAACAATACATACTAAAATATGTTATTGAACTCAAATCAAATATTGAAGCTAGAGTTTGATTTGGGGAACTTCATGCATCTACAGGAACTTTGAAGACTCTAATGATTTGAACAAAGTGAAGGAGAGTTCTCATGAATGTAATATTAGTCATCTTATGCTAAGTTTCAATAAGAACATATCAAAAAGTGACAATATACATAAATCAAGTTTGATCAAACAGTGTCAGTAGGAGTTGCAATTAACTGCTGATGATAAATCCATAAACAAGTTCCATTGTGTGGCTGACTAGGCCTGTATGTTGCATGTGTGAAACATTTAAGCAGCAACAAACTTAGTCTGTTTTCATTGCCTTTCTCCTTGTTTTTGCCAAATTTGTTTGTTTTGTTCCTGGCAAAGAAAAACAAGATTTCTTTAAGTTGTTTTTCAAGATTTTAAGATTTTTCACCTTTTATGAATGTAGTTTTCAACACTGAATTATTATTAAACTAGTAGAACATACAACTAGCAGCATATACTTAAATCTAGCCAGGACACTTGTGACTGATTAAATTTAGAAAATTAGCCAAATTTGAAATCAGGAAAAAGCATATTAAAGTTTTAACAGCAATCAAATGTACTAGGCTATACATAAATATGCTGTTTTTCTTTATTCAGTAAATTGTTGTAAATTCAGTCTTTGTTTATAGGCATTGGGTAACTAGAAAATGAGATCGCTCAACTGGTCTGAATGAAAGGAAGAGTGAGGAGCTGAAAAAGGTGACCATATGAGAGAAGAAATTAGCTATAAAGCAGAGGAAAAGACAAGCTCTACTGGATGTTCCAAATGCTGAACATCCTTCTATTGAATATAGACATTCAAATGAAAAATAAGTCATTATGAAAGGGAAAAAATGTAACAGAGCGTGGAGGAAACATCAAAGTGGAGGACAAATATATTTTGGAAAGGTTGGGGGGGGGGGGGGTTAGCTTGACTCCATTCAAAATGGCAAAGTAAAAGCGAAGTTCTCAAAGAAGACAATGCAATACACTTTGTGTAAATAGAGAAAGTCAATGTCCAGCTATTAGAGCAAACGAGGAGCAGAAAGGCTGTGGGCCTGGAAACTACAACATGTGACTGGTAACAAAAAGAAGAAGAACTAGAAGAGATTATAAGAATAACAAATTAATTTACAGGAAAGACAGATTCATAATTTGCTTTAAAAGCTTAGTACAAACATATAAAAGGAATAAACGACAAGCAGCAAAAAATGTATTATTATTTAAAGACTGTATTGTAATGGAGGGGAAATGCTGCATTAATTTGACTCGATAGAATGTTTTTGCCAATATACTGGCATGTTGAAAACGATTAAAGTGCAGTTCATCCTTGATTACCCAAACTTCAATTATTGATATGACTAGACATGACTTTGAGAAAGTTTTTGGTTGTCTTTGGCTGGCTATGGTTGTTATTTTTCAATTGTGCAAACACAAACCATTGTCTCTCACAAAAATAAGGAAATGTGTGTTGAAAGTCTGCACTAAGACCCTCGGGGAAAAACCAGACCTAGAAGGATTGTTTAAGAAATGATTTAACACCTCTAATGAACCTAACACCTCTAAAGCAACTTTAGATTAACCTAGATAAGCAAAAATGCAATGAACAAATAATACAAACCTTTCTTTTTCTTGTCTCTTTCTTTTTGGTCAATCTCTTTGATCATCATATATGCTAAGATTGCACTGCAAATCATGATTGGACTTAGTGCCAAGAAAACTAGAAAAAAAATTCTCTTTAGCAAAAGTGTAGCTTCTGTCATTTAGTTAATCAATTAATCTGAACACTATTACAAAGTGTTCATATTTCATTTCTTCACATTAAACAAAGTGCTTTAAAACATAAGAAAAAGATTTCTCACTTGTACATGATGGAAAATAAGCAATGACACTTAAGGGACTTAAGGGTAATGTTACAAGATCAATTTCAAACATCAGAATTCAAAACTTTCTACCAGGAATAAATAAGAATATTGCTTCATGTTTTGAATTACTATGTTTTGAATATTTACATATTTCTGAAGAATTGAATGAAGTATTTATGCGTAAAAATAATAATACAAAAAGACAAGATGTCAGCAAATCTCATGGCTTTACGGTGATCTTAAAGGCCCAAGTGTAACTACAAGTTCTCAGTTTAATTTTTAATCCCACCAGAGGCAGATCCAGACTACAGCAACCTGTGCAGAAGCATAAGTCAGAAGTGAGAAAGAAAGTTTTGCCGCGAGAAAGAAAGTTTTGCCCTGAGAAAGAAAGTTTTGCCGTGAGAAAGAAAGTTTTGCTGTGAGAAAGAAAGTTTTGCCGTGAGAAAGAAACTTTTGCCATGAGAAAGTAAGTTTTGCCGTGAGAAAGTAAGTTTTGCTGTGAGAAAGAAAGTTTTGCCGTGAAAAAAGAAAGTTTTGCCGTGAAAAAGAAAGTTTTGCCGTGAGAAAGTAATTTTTGCCGTGGCACCTGTGGGCCACCGTATTTTTCCTTCAAATTGCAGATAAATTAATCTTCTCTTTGCGAGTCGTTTCCTTAGAATTCTTTTCTTGAATCCCCTATTCAATATCAGAGATACAAATTTTATTGAGAAAAGTTTGGGTGTTTTCAGCTCAAAAGGGCGTGGCTTCTTCTTCTGACAACCTTTGCATAGGTCAGAATTCAGGCTGGATCCGCGCCTGCCCACTACATACAATTTATCACAATAATTCAACAAATAAATTAGCAAAACTACAATAAAATAAGACAAAGTTACAGAAAAAAATACATCGGAAGGTGAAATCATTAGCATACACATTCAAGGAAAGAAAGAGTAAGATAGATTGTATGGAGCCTCTTGTCTAGACATCAAAACAAGGGTTATCAATCGTTTGAGATGTTATATTAGGTTAATTTTGGGATACTCACAATACATGAGGAATTCTTTAGGGCTGCGGGCGGCGTACTCAACAAGGCTGAGCGCCAATTTCTCGAAAAACTCTTTCCAAGTTTCTTCCGCCATAACTGTTAGCTGGAAATTTATTAGGCCCTTCAAAGCCTCTCTTTCGGAAATCTGTTTCCATTGGGAACGAGGCCCTTCGAACATATGGCGGGAAGTTAATTTGAAATTATCACGAAATGCAAAAGGTTCCAAAACATACAAACGAGAAGGAGTCTTACTTCCGAAGTGGTGAAGAGAATATGGTATGGGTTTTTATTTATCAACAATTGTATGATAAAAAAGTGAAGAATTTTTTTGTATTTGTCCAGTAGTGTAACAAGAAGGGCTTTTTCTTTGTACATTTGAAAAAAAGGAAACGCTTTTCTCTATGATGCAATGCATGCAACTGTCCTCCTTCCATTTGAATAAGGACTGTTCAGGTTTTGCCGGATATTCGGACATAGATTTTGACATTCGATGTAATTTGTGATGAAAGCTCATTCTAAGTATCAGTTTGCAGTGCTGCCAGTTTTTCAGTTTTCAATTTCAATCTCATCAATCAATCCTGAATACAATTCTACATAATACACTACACCTAAATACATACAAAAATACCGCACTACACAAAAATAAAGTAACATTGAAGATCACAGAAAAAGAACTTTACATGGTTGTATTTAAGATTGATTGATTTAGGAGGAGCTCTCTAAATAGGTTAATTAATCGAGAGAGCATAATAAAACTACAGCATATTTTATAAGAATCAAAACAAAATGTTTGCCAAGTTTCCTGAAGAGACCAAATGAATAGCAAAAATTTAGAGATATTTTTTAAAACGCAAGCACAAGAGCGTTTTTCTGATTGGCCTATTTTGATCCACAACTGGGTATTCATTTTTCATCATGTTCTTTCGGACCCTTATTCTGACGGTTTATGCTCTGAGGAGTGTCAGACGAAAAAGCTTAAGTATGTTGTAAAATGTTTGCTTTTTTCAAAGACATTTTCAAATTCTGTACCGCAAAAAAATTAAACATGTTAATTTGAAATCAACACTGTCAATGTTATACTGGATGGAAAGCTGCAAAACATGAAATGTTAATTTGAAATCAACACTGTCAATGTTATACTGGATGGAAAGCTGCAAAACATGAAGGTAACATTTATTGGACAATGAGATCCCAAAAATTTTAGGACCTGTGAACATCAGGCAATCCAAGATTTGCTTTGCCTAAGTGAGTGATAAGTGAGTGCCCAGGTAAGTGTAGGAAAAAAGCTTGTTCTTGAATTTTTTGCAAAGAAATAAATTGCATAAGGCATGATCTTACATTGATAGTGATATACAGTTCACCAGCAATATACTATTTTCTCCTCTTTGCAAGTGTTGTTGGTTTTCCAAACCGCTTGAAGTACATTGTTCAGTGCTGCAGCCAACATCACTTTCAAGACCTTAATGGGTCCTAGATCCCTAAAATTCCTCTTGGACTGCACACAGATTGTCAAACAAAAAATATTGTTGTGACATTTTAATGCAAAATAGTTCTTAGAAAAAATATCGCTATTGAGTTCAGGGGTACTGCAGCCCCTGCCATAAGACTTTTAGCAAAGGAGCAGTAGTAAACCACTTTCTGTTGTAGTAAAAGTAGCAAAGTAGTAAAGAGCTTTATGACTTCTTAAGATTTTTGAAATAAAGTTAAATCAGTCACTGACATATAAATAATTTAGTGGTGGGCATGGTCCCAATATCATAGTTCATTAAAATTAACCCTTAAATTTTCATGTTTAGCTTAAAAATGCATTTTTAAATAGAGCTATTGCACTCAGAATGAAATCTGTAATTCAATAATTGCAGTTTTGTGACAAATCTGGAAAAATATTTAATTTTTATAATTAATTTTATCAATTTTTTTTATTAGAAATTTTTTGGACTTGCTAGCCATCAGCTTTATTTATTGGGACTTGCAATTTTGTGACAAATCTGGAAAAATATTTAAATCTTTAAATTCATATTAGAAAAATTGTTTTTAGAAACTTCTAGGACTTGTTAGCCATCAGCTTTATTTTTATATATTACTGAACAAGAGCACATTTTGTTCTAGACCAATCAGCGGGTTTGTTTACAAAATGTCATTAGCCAATCACCGGCTTCCATTTCGAGCTTGATTTTTCAATATTTCAAATCAAAACACAGTTGCTGTGGAGCAAAACCTACCCTCATACTTTTGCCCGGGAAAAAAATTTACGTTTTTCTACGAAGAAGATTTTTTAAACTTACATTCTAGAGTAATTTTTTGGTACGAATCTAGGAGCCCTAAGCAGGAACACAAACGGTTGGTAAAATGTCTGCAGTGAAACATTACCTATTTTCCACCTCGGCCCTACCGCCAAAAATGCCTGGCCCCTAATTTACTCTATATGAAGCTTTTGTTAATTAAACAAGGAAACATTTTAAGATTTTAGTTACCTGATAGTTTGCGCAAACAAATCACCCAGCTATCACCTGGGAATAATGTATTTTCTTAAAAAAACTAGGCTTTATAATTGCCTATTCCCTCCTCTACACTACCGCACGGGATGCCTAGGCCCTTTCCGAACCTCCCTCCTGGTCACCACAGTCCATGAAACTCAAACCACTTTTGTGAAGCCATCAGTCTATAGTTTGAAGCCAAAAAGACCAAAATATTGGCAATACTTTCAATTCAATTTTTGAAAGAAATCATCTTTTTAAAAAGTAACAAAAACCCACTTTTACAGGACAGTCTCAAAGTCTTGAAACCTTACTGATACCTGCTAAAAGGTTTTTAGCACAATGCATGATAACTTTAGAAATATCTTTGCTAAATCATATTTAGTTTTTTGAGAACCAATATGATCATATTGGCCTTGAATTTTGTGGCAAGTGAATATTCTCAGCCTTTGGTCGTTTCAAAGCTATTTTCAAGGCAATTTTGCCACGCTACTGCCAATAGCGAAAATTTTGGTAACTCACTCCCCTCATGAAAGTATCTGGAAAGTTTAGATTTTACAACTTACAGATTTGTAATTGCAAAATTGTTTTCTGAATTTTCTTGAATTTTTCTGTAAGTTTCTTTGAACCTTTGAACTATCTATTTATCTAAAAAAATTATTTTATCCATGTGTAAGTAAATGTTGTGAGGGTTTTTGTCAAGCTTGTAGCGAAGGAAACGAAAATTGACTTACAACAGCGGCAAGAAATAATAATTTTTTCACAATGATGGAAAAACAATAATTAAGTTGCTAAAATCACTGGATGAACAAAAAATACTTCTTTCACCACATGCAAATAAGTTTAAAAAACAATAAAAAAGAATTAAAATTTATCCTCGTACCGATTTACTTCAGCAAGACTTGCCTCTGTAAATGAATTTTGTGGCTTTATGACCATAGTTCTAAATGATATTTCTGCTTTGTAAGAACATTTCAGAACTGCTGAATAAAATAAGCCTTTCTTTGCACAACCTAGTAAGATTTCTATAAAGTAAACTCGCAGATACTTACCTTTATGCTTGGGTGTCTAAGACTGCTCATTTCCCTCTGTGTTATCAATAAACTGCTCATTTTCTTATTGTTATGAAAGAATTGGTCAAACATCTTGGTCCAATTTTTTTTTACTTCAACGGAGACCATTGTGAGATATGTTACAAGAGAATTCAATCCATATAAAATTTTTCGAAAGCCTCCAAGTCCATCTTTTCGAAAGCCCATCTTATTGAGTTTTTCGAAATTTCCAAGTCCATCTTTTCGAATTTTTCGAAAGCCTGCAAGTCCATCAATTCACTGCAGCAATGTTCAATCCACTGCACAGAAGACCAAGGCTGCAGTTTTGTCAAAACCACAATTCATCTCCTTGAATGCAAACACTCCCCTCACGAAAGTATCAGGACAGTTCAACGATCAATTTCCTTTTCGGACAAAAACAAATTCAGGCTGGTGATAACGACTATGATAATTTTTTGAGAAACCCTTACAAAATCAACCAAGTCACCAAACTGTTGCAAAACATTTGCTCTTTTTATCTGTTATATATTTTTCTTTAAATAAGAAACCTTTGCGCTACATGCCTTACGCAAATCAAACGACCAAAGGCTGAGAATATTCACTTGCCACAAAATTCAAGGCCAATATAATATTGGTTCTCAAACAACTAAATATGATTTAGCAAAGATATTTCTAAAGTTATCATGCATTGTGCTAAAAAACCTTTTAACAGGTATCAGTAAGGTTTCAAGACTTTGAGACTGTCCTGTAAAAGTGGGCTTTTGTTACTTTTTAAAAAGATGATTTCTTTCAAAAATTGAATTGAAAGTTTTGCCAATATTTTGGTCTTTTTGGCTTCAAACTATAGACTGATGGCTTCACAAAAGTGGTTTGAGTTTCATGGACTGTGGTGACCAGGAGGGAGGTTCGGAAAGGGCCTAGGCATCCCGTGCGGTAGTGTAGAGGAGGGAATAGGCAATTATAAAGCCTAGTTTTTTTAAGAAAATACATTATACCCAGGTGATAGCTGGGTGATTTGTTTGCGCAAACTATCAGGTAACTAAAATCTTAAAATGTTTCCTTGTTTAATTAACAAAAGCTTCATATAGAGAAAATTAGGGGCCAGGCATTTTTGGCGGTAGGGCCGAGGTGGAAAATAGGTAATGTTTCACTGCAGACATTTTACCAACCGTTTGTGTTCCTGCTTAGGGCTCCTAGATTCGTACCAAAAAATTACTCTAGAATGTAAGTTTAAAAAATCTTCTTCGTAGAAAAACGTAAATTTTTTTCCCGGGCAAAAGTATGAGGGTAGGTTTTGCTCCACAGCAACTGTGTTTTGATTTGAAATATTGAAAAATCAAGCTCGAAATGGAAGCCGGTGATTGGCTAATGACATTTTGTAAACAAACCCGCTGATTGGTCTAGAACAAAATGTGCTCTTGTTATATTACTGTAAGATAATGTAGATTTGCTGATGAATTGAAATAAGGCCATCAATCACTAGAAAGAGGTTTTACCTTTTTTCATATTTTGCTGGTGTTTGCTATTACTTTCTTGTTGAATTTGTGAAACACTCTGTTAACCAATGCAAGTTGTGTTATAAGTCATGAGACAAATAGTATCCCTCCTGTGTTACCCATTACCCCCCAACCCTTCAAATTGAAATTTTTTTTATATCTTATGATATTTTATGTCATTTAAAGAATGAGCAATAGAGGATAACAGCAAGGAACAATTTTTTCCCCTACATAAGCAAACATTTCTGGGCTGGTTCTTGTTTTAATAATTCTCCAGTTTTGGGGTACTCCCCCGAAATTTATTGCTTCCTCTTCAGCCTCCTTTTCAGCCTCCTTTTCAGCCTCCTCTTCAGCCTCCTCTTCAGCCTCCTCTTCAGCCTCCTCTTCAGCCTCCTTGCTCTGGCATTGTTGAAATTGTTTTACAGGTTACCTTGTCGAAAAATTTAGAGTAGTTCAAAATTTTAAGCTTTCGAAGTCGAATATCATGCAGAGCCTTCCACGTTTGAATCTATATTGGCTTATTCTATTATCAAGTTAAAAACTGATAATACCTTGAGAATTTCAGCAGACTATTAAGGCAAGAACTCTCTTCTGTATTTGTCTCATGTAAATGTTTCTTGTTTTGCATGTTTATGACATTTAAATTGCTTTCCGTAAACGAGCGTTTGTCAGCACAATATGAATATAAGACAAATTCCCTACTTTTGGTGGCTAATTTACAAAGATTCGTTCTAGTTATTTGTGAAAACTACTTTCTCGCTTCGTCTTAATATGATATTACTGTTGGGAAAGAAATACACTTTTTTGCTAATCTAATGCGTAAAGCTTTCTCAGAATGCAGTTTTTGTGGATTTGAATTGAGAATTTACCCTGTCTTTGCCAGATAACTTGTATTAAGATGAGTCTGTCACACAATTTGTTGGATTATTTTGTGCTTAAAGCCCATTAGTTAGCGTAAGAAGATTTAATTTGTGAAACTTTTGGGATCTTCTGCTTAAAACCTACTTTTGCGAAGATTACGTTATCAAAAATTTATTGCTGCTTTTCATACTTGAGACTGGATTAATCTGCTCATGATTTGGAGAAGAAAAATAAGGATTTCGTCAGCCATACGATAAAGTTTTGTTGAATTTTATGAACCTGAGTAGGGTGTGTTTGCAAATAACTAAAGAAACGGAAGCAGTTTTGTACACGCGTCATTAAGTATTTTGTTTTGTCTTGCAATTACAGAAGAATTCATTTGATAATCACATCAAGTCTCTTAACCTTGGTCTTTACCTTGGAAGCTACATGTTCAACGTTCTTCATTTCGTTACGTGTTCAACTTGAGCGAGAAATTTCCCTGCAGAGCTCAGAATTCGGATCGGTAAGTGACGCTAACTCAATCGATTTTATTACATTTGACAGGAGTTGTTCCAAGATTTCAATTTCAAGACTATTTTCCCCCATCTTATTCTTCTTATTCCAATATCAAAACTCAACCTACAACAGGATATAGATCTTATCTCGTATAAATTTCTCATTATACAGTATTTAATTCAGTTTCTTAAGTGTGTACGAAACCATCAGCATGACGAGAAATCCCTTCGAATTTTTCGTGCCAGCGTGAAACTTTCTGACAGGAACGGTTTTTTCAAATTCTAATTTTATTCTAATTTTCAAAAGAGCATCCTTGTGGGGAAATGGATGGAACTGAAAAATTATTTAAAAATTTGTAACGATGCAAAGTCCTTACCGCCTCTTTCCCCATGGTTTGTTTTAACATTCATTTCAAATTTTTTACTTCGTTTTTCACATTTCGTAATAGCGCCTTGAATATGTTTTCTGGTGATTTAAGTTAAAAACACACGTTGAATTTGACTACGAAACCGAAAACTTTGTTAGCTGCTACACAATTTCCTAAAATGTTAAGTCATGCTTAATATTTATAAGCTAGAGAATAAAGTCTTCTGCAGGTTTTAAGAGGTCTTATCGGTTGATGGTAGTAGATTCATTTACTTTTCTCGTTGGGTAAAGCATAGGTCAGTTGATTGGAAGGAGCTTATTAGAGACGCAGAAAAATGTGTATTTTCTGTATCATGAATATTTTGGTACCAGGGTACGAGTTTTCACGAGTATTTAACTTCCAAACGATGCATAAAGGGTTTTGGAGGAGAAGGAGAAGTTATTCAAATTGAGATTTATAAATGACTCGCGCTTATAAAAGCATCATAACATGGATTTGAGCAACTAATCCCTGTTTTTCCAATGTTCACTATTTTTATCATTTTAGATAAGCAAATCTGGCAATAATTTTGGGGATAGTGTTCCCCTCCCCATGCACCCGTCTATTACGACCCTGCATAGGTTTGATCTTGCAAAGAACCATCCAAAAATTTGTAATTGTGAATTGTGTCTGATATCGAATCTATTAATGTTAGCAGACGTGTGTGGATGAAAATGAAATTAGGTCATGTTGTAGCAAATAATAATGGAACCTACGAAGTGAAAGAGAAAGATTTGTTCGTTTAAGGCATGCAAATGTTCAAGACACATCACATTTTCTAGAATGACGGTGATAAAAGTAGATTCGTTATTTCGACGTGTCTTGTAGCAGCTGGCCCTTTTTTGGGAATCGCAAACAGCTGATTGAGTGTTGTAGTCTTGACTTGAATGTCAGTTTATGGCGCCATAGGAAACACTTTAATTTTATATCTAGGTCAGGAGGACGAAACTCTTGCTCTTAATTTACCGCTGATCGTATTAGACGCAATGCTTGAAAAAACTTCTCTCCAAGTTTCATAGATTAAATTATAGTTGTATGTAGTGTTCTTAGGTCATTCTAAGATAACGGTATTGCGCACATGCTGAAACACGCAACACGACGCCATTTTGTCCATTTTTGACTATAGTTCAACTCATAATTGGTCGGAATAGTAGCGTTGGATTTCATAACTGAAGACAAGTTGATCGAGGCTTATGAGTAAATGGGACATTGAAGGAGACTTCAACTGGCGGCACCTCCGAGTATCTAGAACTTCCCATTACAGGTAACTCAAAGCAACGGACACCTCCAAGTAACGGACACCTCAAATCATCAGACACCTCAAATTAATGGACACCTACAAGTAACAGACACCTTAAAGCACGGACACCTCCAAGAGTAAGACACCTTTAAGTGAGGGAAACCTCAAATAAATGGACACCATGAAGTAATGGACTCCCCCAAGTAAAGGGGCATCTCAAAGGACCTGAAACCTTAAAGTAACTGATACCTCAATAACAGAAAATTTGAAATAACGGATACGTTAAAGTAACGGACACCTTAAAGTAACGGAAACTTCAAATAAACGGACACCATGAAGTAATGGACTCCCCCAAGTAACGGGCATCTCAAAGGAACTGAAACCTTAATGTAACTGATACCTCAATAACGGAAACTTTGAAATAACGGACACCTTAAAGTAACGGAAACTTCAAATAAACGGACACCATGAAGTAATGGACTCCCCCAAGTAACGGGCATCTCAAACGAACTGAAACCTTAATGTAACTGATACCTCAATAACGGAAACTTTGAAATAACGGACACCTTAAAGTAACGGAAACTTCAAATAAACGGACACCATGAAGTAATGGACTCCCCCAAGTAACGGGCATCTCAAAGGAACTGAAACCTTAATGTAACTGATACCCCAATAACGGAAACTTTGAAATAACGGACACCTTAAAGTAACGGAAACTTCAAATAAACGGACACCACGAGGTAATGGACTCCCCCAAGTAACGGGCATCCCAAAAGAACTGAAACCTTAATGTAACTGATACCCCAATAACGGAAACTTTGAAATAACGGACACCTTAAAGTAACGGAAACTTCAAATAAACGGACGCCATGAGATAATGGACTCCCCCAAGTAACGGGCATCTCAAAGGAACTGAAACCTTAATGTAACTGATACCTCAATAACGGAAACTTTCAAATAACGGACACCTTAAAGTAACGGTAACTTCAAATAAACGGACACCATGAAGTAATGGACTCCCCCAAGTAACGGGCATCTCAAAGGAACTGAAACCTTAAAGTAACTGATACCTCTATAACGGAAACTTTGAAATAACGGACACCTTAAAGTAACGGAAACCTCAAATAAACGGACACCATGAAGTAATGGACTCCCCCAAGTA
The DNA here is from genome assembly GCF_013076305.1 of Rhopilema esculentum. The sequence goes on from NW_027019302.1 coordinate 6,980,942, forward strand.
GCGGGCATCTCAAAGGAACCGAAACCTTAGTGTAACTGATACCTCAATAATGGAAACTTTAAAGTATCGGACACGTTAAAGTAACGGACACCTTAAAGTAACGGAAACCTCAAATAAACGGAAACTTCGAAGTAACGGACACCTTAAAGTAACGGAAACTTCAAATAAACGGACTCCATGAAGTAATGGACTCCCCCAAGTAACGGGCATCTCAAAGGAACTGAAACCTTAATGTAACTGATACCTCAATAACGGAAACTTTGAAATAACGGACACCTTAAAGTAACGGAAACTTCAAATAAACGGACACCATGAAGTAATGGACTCCCCCAAGTAACGGGCATCTCAAAAGAACTGAAACCTTAATGTAACTGATACCTCAATAACGGAAACTTTGAAATAACGGACACCTCAAAGTAACGGAAACTTCAAATAAACGGACACCATGAAGTAATGGACTCCCCCAAGTAACGGGCATCTCAAAGGAACTGAAACCTTAATGTAACTGATACCTCTATAACGGAAACTTTGAAATAACGGACACCTTAAAGTAACGGAACTTCAAATAAACGGACACCATGAAGTAATGGACTCCCCCAAGTAACGGGCATCTCAAAAAAACTGAAACCTTAATGTAACGGACACCTTAAAGTAACGGAAACCTCAAATAAACGGACACCATGTAGTAATGGACTCCCCCAAGTAACGGGCATCTCAAAGGAACTGAAACCTTAATGTAACTGATACCTCAGTAACGGAAACTTTGAAATAACGGACACCTCAAAGTAACGGAAACTTCAAATAAACGGACACCATGAAGTAATGGACTCCCCCAAGTAACGGGCATCTCAAAGGAACTGAGACCTTAATGTAACTGATACCTCAATAACGGAAACTTTGAAATAACGGACACCTTAAAGTAACGGAAACTTCAAATAAACGGACACCATGAAGTAATGGACTCCCCCAAGTAAGGGGCATCTCAAAAGAACTGAAACCTTAATGCAACGGACACCTTAAAGTAACGGAAACCTCAAATAAACGGACACCATGAAGTAATGGACTCCCCCAAGTAAGGGGCATCTCAAAAGAACTGAAACCTTAATGCAACGGACACCTTAAAGTAACGGAAACCTCAAATAAACGGACACCATGAAGTAATGGACTCCCCCAAGTAAGGGGCATCTCAAAAGAACTGAAACCTTAATGCAACGGACACCTTGAAAGTAACGGAAACCTCAAATAAACGACACCATGAAGTAATGGACCCCCCAAGTAACGCGGCATCTTCAAAAGAACCTGAAACAACCTAAAGTAGACTGTACCTCAATAACGAAAACTTTGAAATAATGACACCTTAAAGTAACGGAAACTTCAAATAAACGGACACCATGAAGTAATGGACTCCCCCAAGTAAGGGGCATCTCAAAAGAACTGAAACCTTAATGCAACGGACACCTTAAAGTAACGGAAACCTCAAATAAACGGACACCATGAAGTAATGGACTCCCCCAAGTAGCGGGCATCTCAAAGGAACCGAAACCTTAGTGTAACTGATACCTCAATAATGGAAACTTTAAAGTAACGGACACGTTAAAGTAACGGACACCTTAAAGTAACGGAAACCTCAAATAAACGGAAACTTTGAAGTAACGGACACGTTAAAGTAACGGACACCTTAAAGTAACGGAAACCTCAAATAAACGGACATCGTGAAGTAATAGACTCCCCCAAGTAACGGGCATTTCAAAGGAACTGAAACCTTAATGTGACTGATACCTCAAATAACGGAAACTTTAAAGTAACGGACACGTTAAAGTAAAGAGTACTTCATAGTCACAGACACTCCCTACTCATGGACATCTCAAATCAATGGACACCTCACAGCAACGGACAGCTCCAATAAAGAAAGCCTTTTTGGATGCCGCTGTTCTGTTAGATAATAATAATGATTAGTAATTCTTTTTCTTGATTGTAACCGAACAGTTCGCGATTGCAACAATCAAAAAATCTACTTTTGTCACGTTCTACTTTTGTCTTGTTATCCAACATTTTTGGTAAGAACCAGATGATTGGCGATTGCAGCTTGATATCTATAAAAAGTGCTGTTATCGCGCCACAATTTGGTAAACTTTTTCAAACTTTTAAAGCCGTCATTCTTCAGTAGAATCAAATACTGATAGGAATTTGGTCCATATTTTCGACTTTATCGACTAGAACATAAACATGCGAAAATTGATTTACATGAAGCAACTGACGGTATCTTTGTTTAGCAGGTGTTTTAGGATGTGATTAAGTGTTTCATTTTCAGCAAAGTGAAGGTGTCTCAAATTTGAATATACAATCTCAAATTTGAATATACATAAGCTGCGCTTGGGAAAGGTACAACAAGTCATGCTAGAAATGAAACCTTGCGTTAATAGCTAACCCTGTAATGGTGCTCCCAACAGTACTATGACGGAGAGTTTGTTGAAAAGATCATTTGCAAATGAGGATTGAATGAAGCAAGGCTTCTTGCCTCCCTGCACATACTGTATAACTTGCTTTAAAGTGTGCCTCATCATTATGAACCAAATCAGTACCCGTAATGAGCACGTGCTGTTTTTTAAGCAGGCAGCGCGAGACGAATACATCATTCTTGCCAAAGAGATGCTTTTTGCTTAAATCATGATGCATCACATTGCTTAAAAATAATGTAACTTGATTGCTGCATATAGTTAATTGAAAATTATAGCTTTATGAAACCTTTATTGGACAAATTTTTGAAAAGCGTTTATGAAACCATTTCCAAATTGGATCGGAGCTAGATTTTTTCAGCCTTTGGAGACCAATTTTCAAGACACGATTTTATTCAGTTATTTGAATATGAATAAAATTTGAGCTATTGGTTTTATCCCATTCCCCCACTGTATGTGTGATCATATTCTTTTGAAGGGGGTGGGTTTATAAGGCCAGAAAACGTGCTTCTCGAAAACTTTCTCGCAACCTTACTGGTTCAGTTCGAAGACAATTCCCATGGCGGTGATTCCTTTCCTAGCCAATCAAGTTTTGACGCTTATGCTGGTCATCTCACTATTATTTTGACATCAAGCAAGTAATATAGGATCTAAAAGACCGCCTTGTCAAACCTCGCAGAATATCTGATATGGATAATTCTAAGTTTTATTGTAGTTTTCAAGACATTTTTTACTTGAGGGAGCAGTTCTAAGATTTTACTCATAATGCTTTGGACTTTTTTGGGCCGGAAAAGTCCGTTATCATTTACCCAAAACTCCCTACCTAACAGTTCTGTTTAGGGGATGTTCCTGGATTTGACTGTTTATGCTTAGTGAGTATTTTCTTGAAATTATACGGTGAAGTCAATGCCATATCAAGCTTGAACATGAGCATCGCTAGTTCTTCGATATTATACATCACTGCCAAGCCTCGTTTGACTGTGGCAGCCTCATCAATGTCTCAGGTGGATTGCAGCGGTGTCTTTGATCTTATTTGTAAAGATTATTCTGAAATCATTTCGCACAGCTCGGTGATTATGCTTTAAACCAACATTTCCATGTCTCCTACTGACACTTAAAGAGCTTATTATCTCCATCTGCTCTTTTCCTCCATACAGCTAAATTGACGGACTAAAATTACCTTGACGGAGCTCAAGAAAATGCGGAATGCAGGAATCCAATGACTTAGCACTACAAATTCACCGTAGAAAGAAAATTTAAAATTATGACGTCATTTTGCACTTCGAAATCTTAATACCTGCTTAATAAAAAAAAAATCTCAGTTGTGGTAAGGAATTGAAAAAATCTCCATTTTATGTTTTTCTGTCGTGATGAATTGGTACGTTGAAGGGAATATTAAGTGCAACAGATTATAAGACTACAAACGACTGAATGAAATTTGATAGTATTTCGTACAAAAGAAGTGCATAATGATGAAATGAAGTTTATCAATGCGCAATGATTTTCAGTACTACACCCAGCATTAGAGGTGTACCTGATCTTTTGCATTTTTGGAATGGCGTTGGGTCAAGTGGAAATATAAACACAACTTGCTAGTTGGTGGCTTTGTAGTGAATGGCTGAGTTGCAAAAGATTTTTAAACCAGTTGTTTGATACGAATGAGTGGAAAGTCAAAACTAGTTACGATTGTTTGTCAGTAACTATTTTCTAATTGCTAATTTTTCAATCTTCCCTTCATTTTTTCTCCAATGCCTATCCTTACTGGCACTAGACTCGCCGGGCAGGGCAAGGACTGAGTCGTTATTTTGGCTTCTCTTGTTAAGTCTTTTGCTAAGTACCGACTTTCCAAAAAATAATATTATAAACAGTTTTCTTAAAATTCATCGCAACTATTTAGAGTTGTAAGGCTACACGAATCTGTGTTGATGACGTTATATTTGAAGAAAGAAGATGGCTTAAATTATAGATTCGATTATGGTCAATTGCGAGTTCACTGTTCTTGTGCAAGCGGCAGCCATTAGTCAAAGAAATAAAAAACAAATAAGCATTAGGCTTAACAGAATCAAAAAGTTCATGCAGGATGTCTGTTCCCAAAGCCCTTTACGTTGTACAAATATCCGAGTTTCATGTTAAAGTGTTAGGAGAGAGCAATTGAGTTTGGGCGGTGAAGAGTGTGACAAAAGGATGCTAATTCGATTCCACTAGAGAGCTATATGTCTTTAAAGTCTTTAAAGTCCAACCCTTACTTGATAAATATAACCCAAAAATTAGCCTCGGGTATGGGAACATGAAGAAGAAAATCACTAATCTGGTCCACGTCTGTTTGGAATAAGGAAGAGAAGTGAAGATACAGAGAAAGATTATCTTTGGACTAAAAGATGGAACAATGTCGTGTTTTGTTATTGGTAATTCTTTAAAGTGGTTCTGTTTTCTTGATCAAGTATAATGGTTCCGATTAAATGTCAAGAGAAGCCAAAACAAAGAATGCCCATCGGTCAGCATAACTGTCAGCTACCTAGACGCCTCATTGTGATTGGCTTCTAACTTTATGACAGTTTCCTCAAAAACCATACACAGCAGTCAAAATTGTGTCTGAAAGTCCTTTTTTTAGACCAGCCCCTTCTTTTTGTCTATTTATAAGATTTCAGAAATATGTGGCCAAAATATTATATCAAGATATAAATTTTTTGTTGCTAACGCAGCCGCATGTTTCACCACTTTTCTTTTCTTGGAGACTAAATTCCTATCTCAATGTTTTGTTTTGGTTCATTTCTTTTGTTAATCAAGACAATATGGCCTTAATCGTCCTTGTAAGGTTGCTTTATAGGTTTGACGATGTCATATGAAGAAATTTCTATAGATACCTTACCAATGTGAATTTATGTTTCTTGCCAAAGAAACATGTGCCAAGTATGACCTCTTTAACCTTTGCAAGCTCTACAATGGCTCGGAAGTGAACCATTCTCAAGGCTTTAAAGAATAGAGAAGCTCCTTATAAGCCTACTTCTACGAGTGCTGCTGTAAAATGATTGCATGTCTTCGACTTTTCTGCCATTGCACGACAATGTGCTACCGCGCACTAAACATTTTCTTCAGGGACATGTAACAAATACATCCTTCATGAAAGTCTATAGGCTATCGTCAATACAACCTTTACGTTCTTTGATGCTTGACTCTACCTGCAATATGCTTTGGACATTGTATATAAAGTTAGGTCATTACCAACTACAATGCCTGCCAAAAATGTTTAACGCTCTTATCATCTTATCTACTCAACGTCTCCCAATACAATTGCAGGTGGGAGCGGAAGCAGTGTAACAAGAGTTTGGCAACATGTTCATCTTCTTTCTCAACATTGTTTAAGGGGGAGGGTGAGGGAGCTGTCTGGTTGTGATAAGAAATTAGGGTGAAAAAATATGAATTTATTACAAGCGCAATCTAGGTATTTATTAACGATCAACGGCCTTTGTTGACGAAAAATAGCAATATCCTGCCGTAAACCGATGGCTCGATATTCAACTATAGCCTTCTTATCTAACTAGACATCTTTCAACTTTAAGTTCATCTGGCACATCTGGCACACCATTATTGTTCATTTTGTACTTTTTCTGCAATAATCGCTATAACGATGTTGTTCTCCACAGTTCAAAATCAATCATAAAAAACCAGCGCACAGACTTGCCAAACATGAACGCCGTGTTCCCTAAGTAATATTTTAAAAAATCAAGTTTCTGGTATAGTTCGTTCAGGAGTCATTCAGTCGTTAAATCGTTAAAAATTATATAAACAACATCTTTTGAAGTGAAGAGGGGGGATGTGTTGAAAATGTGGATAGAGTGACGTGTACGGAGGATGTTCTTGATATTAAGAAGCTTCTTGCTTTCTTTGCGCTTGACATTAACACCTTGAATTTCATGACACATCTTCGAAAGAAAAATATTTTAATGCTATTTCGTAGCTGGAAATTAAAACGTTAAAGTGTGGATATTATTTAATGCATTTAGTGGCTGATCTTCCTGATGAGATAAGAATTCCTAAAAAAACTGTCAATTTACTATAATGAAATTTCCTTCGAAACGAAAGAATCGCCAAATATATTCTAGAAGTGTTAAAGAATGCAAAATTTGACATTACCATGTTAATGTAATTGGAAATGCAAACGGTTAAAAAACAAAATTGTGCTGTTGTTAACTCGATTTGCTGTACAATGAAGGGACTTATTTTACTTTATCAGCCAGAATAAGTAACGTAATTTGACGAAGAAAAATCCAATAAACGCACTTTTTAACAAGAAAATAAGCTCAGGATTTATACTCCGTATCTTGATTTCTTTACCTACTTAAGTACTAATAGTTTCCTACAAGCTCCTTAAAATTCCACGTGCTTAAAAGCTACTTTTTGGAAATTATTGTCACTGTTGTTTAAGTCTTCGCAGATTATTATTA
>NW_027019302.1:6987942-7025196 GCF_013076305.1 Rhopilema esculentum
CACCTCAAAGTAACGGAAACTTCAAATAAACGGACACCATGAAGTAATGGACTCCCCCAAGTAACGGGCATCTCAAAGGAACTGAAACCTTAATGTAACTGATACCTCAATAACGGAAACTTTGAAATAACGGACACCTTAAAGTAACGGAAACTTCAAATAAACGGACACCATGAAGTAATGGACTCCCCCAAGTAACGGGCATCTCAAAAAAACTGAAACCTTAATGTAACGGACACCTCAAAGTAACGGAAACCTCAAATAAACGGAAACTTTGAAGTAACGGACACGTTAAAGTAACGGACACCTTAAAGTAACGGAAACCTCAAATAAACGGAAACTTTGAAGTAACGGACACGTTAAAGTAACGGACACCTTAAAGTAACGGAAACCTCAAATAAACGGAAACTTTGAAGTAACGGACACGTTAAAGTAACGGACACCTTAAAGTAACGGAAACCTCAAATAAACGGAAACTTTGAAGTAACGGACACGTTAAAGTAACGGACACCTTAAAGTAACGGAAACCTCAAATAAACGGACATCGTGAAGTAATAGACTCCCCCAAGTAACGGGCATTTCAAAGGAACTGAAACCTTAATGTGACTGATACCTCAAATAACGGAAACTTTAAAGTAACGGACACGTTAAAGTAAAGAGTACTTCATAGTCACAGACACTCCCTACTCATGGACATCTCAAATCAATGGACACCTCACAGCAACGGACAGCTCCAATAAAGAAAGCCTTTTTGGATGCCGCTGTTCTGTTAGATAATAATAATGATTAGTAATTCTTTTTCTTGATTGTAACCGAACAGTTCGCGATTGCAACAATCAAAAAATCTACTTTTGTCACGTTCTACTTTTGTCTTGTTATCCAACATTTTTGGTAAGAACCAGATGATTGGCGATTGCAGCTTGATATCTATAAAAAGTGCTGTTATCGCGCCACAATTTGGTAAACTTTTTCAAACTTTTAAAGCCGTCATTCTTCAGTAGAATCAAATACTGATAGGAATTTGGTCCATATTTTCGACTTTATCGACTAGAACATAAACATGCGAAAATTGATTTACATGAAGCAACTGACGGTATCTTTGTTTAGCAGGTGTTTTAGGATGTGATTAAGTGTTTCATTTTCAGCAAAGTGAAGGTGTCTCAAATTTGAATATACAATCTCAAATTTGAATATACATAAGCTGCGCTTGGGAAAGGTACAACAAGTCATGCTAGAAATGAAACCTTGCGTTAATAGCTAACCCTGTAATGGTGCTCCCAACAGTACTATGACGGAGAGTTTGTTGAAAAGATCATTTGCAAATGAGGATTGAATGAAGCAAGGCTTCTTGCCTCCCTGCACATACTGTATAACTTGCTTTAAAGTGTGCCTCATCATTATGAACCAAATCAGTACCCGTAATGAGCACGTGCTGTTTTTTAAGCAGGCAGCGCGAGACGAATACATCATTCTTGCCAGAGAGATGCTTCTTGCTTAAATCATGATGCATCACATTGCTTAAAAATAACGTAACTTGATTGCTGCATATAGTTAATTGAAAATTATAGCTTTATGAAACCTTTATTGGACAAATTTTTGAAAAGCGTTTATGAAACCATTTCCAAATTGGATCGGAGCTAGATTTTTTCAGCTTTTGGAGACCAATTTTCAAGACACGATTTTATTCAGTTATTTGAATATGATTAAAACTGGAGCTATTGGTTTTATCCCATTCCCCCACTGTATGTGTGATCATATTCTTTTGAAGGGGGTGGGTTTATAAGGCCAGAAAACGTGCTTCTCGAAAACTTTCTCGCAACCTTACTGGTTCAGTTCGAAGACAATTCCCATGGCGGTGATTCCTTTCCTAGCCAATCAAGTTTTGACGCTTATGCTGGTCATCTCACTATTATTTTGACATCAAGCAAGTAATATAGGATCTAAAAGACCGCCTTGTCAAACCTCGCAGAATATCTGATATGGATAATTCTAAGTTTTATTGTAGTTTTCAAGACATTTTTTACTTGAGAGAGCAGTTCTAAGATTTTAACTCATAATGCTTTGGACTTTTTTGGGCCGGAAAAGTCCGTTATCATTTACCCAAAACTCCCTACCTAACAGTTCTGTTTAGAGGATGTTCCTGGATTTGACTGTTTATGCTTAGTGAGTATTTTCTTGAAATTATACGGTGAAGTCAATGCCATATCAAGCTTGAACATGAGCATCGCTAGTTCTTCGATATTATACATCACTGCCAAGCCTCGTTTGACTGTGGCAGCCTCATCAATGTCTCAGGTGGATTGCAGCGGTGTCTTTGATCTTATTTGTAAAGATTATTCTGAAATCATTTCGCACAGCTCGGTGATTATGCTTTAAACCAACATTTCCATGTCTCCTACTGACACTTAAAGAGCTTATTATCTCCATCTGCTCTTTTCCTCCATACAGCTAAATTGACGGACTAAAATTACCTTGACGGAGCTCAAGAAAATGCGGAATGCAGGAATCTAATGACTAAGCACTACAAATTCACGAGAATATTAAGTGCACCAGATTATAAGACTACAAACGACTGAATGAAATTGGAATGTATTTCGTACAAAAGAAGTTTCGTACATAATGATGAAATAAAGTTTATCAATGCTCAATGATTTTTAGTACTACACCCAGCATTAGAGGTGTACCTGATCTTTTGCATTTTTGGAATGGCGTTGGGTCAAGTGGAAATTTAAACCCAACTTGCTAGTTGATGGCTTTGTAGTGAATGGTTGAGTTGCAGAAGATTTTTACACCAATTATTTGATACGAATGAGTGGAAAGTCAAAACTAGTTACGATTGTTTGTCAGTAACTATTTTCTAATTGCTAATTTTTCAATCTTCCCTTCATTTTTTCTCCAATGCCTATCCTTACTGGCACTAGACTCGCCGGGCAGGGACTGAGTCGTTATTTTGGCTTCTCTTGTTAAGTCTTTTGCTAAGTACCGACTTTCCAAAAAATAATATTATAAACAGTTTTCTTAAAATTCATCGCAACTATTTAGAGTTGTAAGGCTACACGAATTTGTGTTGATGACGTTATATTTGAAGAAAGAAGATGGCTTAAATTATAGATTCGATTATGGTCAATTGCGAGTTCACTGTTCTTGTGCAAGCGGCAGCCATTAGTCAAAGAAATAAAAAACAAATAAGCATTAGGCTTAACAGAATCAAAAAGTTCATGCAGGATGTCTGTTCCCAAAGCCCTTTACGTTGTACAAATATCCGAGTTTCATGTTAAAGTGTTAGGAGAGAGCAATTGAGTTTGGGCGGTGAAGAGTGTGACAAAAGGATGCTAATTCGATTCCACTAGAGAGCTATATGTCTTTAAAGTCTTTAAAGTCCAACCCTTACTTGATAAATACAACCCAAAAATTAGCCTCGGGTATGGGAACATGAAGAAGAAAATCACTAATCTGGTCCACGTCTGTTTGGAATAAGGAAGAGAAGTGAAGATACAGAGAAAGATTATCTTTGGACTAAAAGATGGAACAATGTCGTGTTTTGTTATTGGTAATTCTTTAAAGTGGTTCTGTTTTCTTGATCAAGTATAATGGTTCCGATTAAATGTCAAGAGAAGCCAAAACAAAGAATGCCCATCGGTCAGCATAACTGTCAGCTACCTAGACGCCTTATTGTGATTGGCTTTTAACTTTATGACAGTTTCCTCAAAAACCATACACAGCAGTCAAAATTGTGTCTGAAAGTCCTTTTTTAGACCAGCCTCCTCTTTTTGTCTATATATAAGATTTCAGAAATATGTGGCCAAAATATTATATCAAGATATAAATTTTTTGTTGCTAACGCAGCCGCATGTTTCACCACTTTTCTTTTCTTGGAGACTAAATTCCTATCTCAATGTTTTGTTGTGGTTCATTTCTTGTGTTAATCAAGACAATATAGCCTTACTCGTCCTTGTAAGGTTGCTTTGTAGGTTTGACGACGTCATATGAAGAATCTCTATAGATACCTTACCAATATGAATTTATGTTTCTTGCCAAAGAAACATGTGCCAAATATGACCTCCCATTGGTGACCTTTGCAAGCTCTACAATAGCTCGAAAGTGAACCATTCTCAAGGCTTTAAAGAATAGAGAAGCTCCTTATAAGCCTACTCCTACGAGTGCTGCTGTAAAATGATTGCATGTCTTCGACTTTTCTGCCATTGCACGACAATGTGCTACCGCGCACTAAACATTTTCTTCAGGGACATGTAACAAATACATCCTTCATGAAAGTCTATAGGCTATCGTCAATACAACCTTTACGTTCTTTGATGCTTGACTCTACCTGCAATATGCTTTGGACATTGTATATAAAGTTAGGTCATTACCAACTACAATGCCTGCCAAAAATGTTTAACGCTCTTATCATCTTATCTACTCAACGTCTCCCAATACAATTGCAGGTGGGAGCGGAAGCAGTGTAACAAGAGTTTGGCAACATGTTCATCTTCTTTCTCATCATTGTTTAAGGGGGAGGGTGAGGGAGCTGTCTGGTTGAGATAGGAAATTAGGGTGAAAAAATATGAATTTATTACAAGCGCAATCTAGGTATTTATTAACGATAAACGGCCTTTGTTGACGAAAAATAGCAATATCCTGCCGTAAACCGATGGCTCGATATTCAACTATAGCCTTCTTATCTAGCTAGACATCTTTCAACTTTAAGTTCATCTGGCACACCATTATTGTTCATTTTGTACCTTTTTCTGCAATAATCGCTATAACGATGTTGTTCTTCACAGTTCAAAACCAATCATGAAAAACCAGCGCACAGACTTGCCAAACATGAACGCCGTGTTCCCTAAGTAATATTTAAAAAAATCAAGTTTCTAGTATAGTTCGTTCAGGAGTCATTCAGTCGTTAAATCGTTAAAAATTATATAAACAACATCTTTTGAAGTGAAGAGGGGGGATGTGTTGAAAATGTGGATAGAGTGACCTGTACGGAGGATGTTCTTGATATTAAGAAGCTTCTTGCTTTCTTTGCGCTTGACATTAACACCTTGAATTTCATGACACATCTTCGAAAGAAAAATATTTTAATGCTATTTTGTAGCTGGAAATTAAAACGTTAAAGTGTGGATATTATTTAATGCATTTAGTGGCTGATCTTCCTGATGAGATAAGAATTCCTAAAAAAACTGTCAATTTACTATAATGAAATTTCCTTCGAAACGAAAGAATCGCCAAATATATTCTAGAAGTGTTAAAGAATGCAAAATTTGACATTACCATGTTAATGTAATTGGAAATGCAAACGGTTAAAAAACAAAATTGTGCTGTTGTTAACTCGATTTGCTGTACAATGAAGGGACTTATTTTACTTTATCAGCCAGAATAAGTAACGTAATTTGACGAAGAAAAATCCAATAAACGCACTTTTTAACAAGAAAATAAGCTCAGGATTTGTACTCCGTATCTTGATTTCTTTACCTACTTAAGTACTAATAGTTTCCTACAAGCTCCTTAAAATTCCACGTGCTTAAAAGCTACTTTTTGGAAATTATTGTCACTGTTGTTTAAGTCTTCGCAGATTATTATTATATCTACAATCAAAGTATTTATCACAATATTAAGATCAGTCACAATAATAGCCATAAATTTTAATATTCTCTTTTCAACAAAGTAAGAAAAACTGACATTTTCAAAGCGCTTCGGAGTGTTTTATGATATTGTTCATAAATTTCAAAAAGCAATGCTTCTTCATATTGCTATAAGATGACAAAAAAATTGGAATTCAAAACAGTTAAAAAGTACATAGCATTAAAAATCAAGCCAAACATGTTGCAAAAATTTTCTTTATGCTGTAGCTGGTCGGTGACAGTAATATTTTGGGGTTTGAAAAAGCACCATATATTTGAAATCATGATAATTTGCCTAAATTCTATATATAAAACAAATGCGGTTCCATTACAGTGACAGAAATAGAAGATAAAAACAAAAGGAGATTTTTACCTTAAATAAAAAACAGCTAGATCAATCAAGACGGTATTTATGTTGGCTTATAATTAGTGCTATTTTCTTTTATTGTCACATTTCCAGACAATTTCATTTTTAGTTGTTCGTGTTATTATTATACAGCAGCTTTTGTATTTAACAGGTGTTCCGATTTTACAGTTCTTAGAAAAGTCGTACTTAAATTGCTTTTTAATTTTTCAATCCTATTAGCACCTGTCTGCAGACATAAGAGATTTCAATTGAAAATGTTCTTTAATCATTTGAAAGAGAAGAATGGTCGTTGTATTAAAACATTAAGAAGAACGTATGATGTGGCCTAGCCATACAACGAATGTGCAATTAAGAATATAAAAATTGAGAACATTTGCCAAGAAATTTTCTTTTCAGTAATCCAGGTTTCAAAAAAAATGTTTTCCTGGTTTATTTTTAGTTCAGCAGGATATCATAATTTTTAAGAGCATAATATTTTCGTTCTTGTATTGTTAAACATTGGTACATAAAACTAAGAATTTTGTTGATGTCAATAGATTCATTTTTATGGGAAACTTTGCTTTTATGCTTGCAGAATAGTTTTGTGAATTCCACATTATTTTTGATAAGAATGTTGAGGCTCAAAGCTCTTAAAATTAAAGAATAAATTGAGCGTAATATTCACAATCAAATGTTTTTAAAGGTGCTTGAAGTTTTTTCAAAATTTTCGAATTCATAATCTACATTTAGAATAATTCGATAACAAACGTTAATGTTTACTGAAATCAGGAAGTTCGTCATTCTCAGAAAAGTGTGTGGAGCTCCTAAAATGGAGTTTGCTATGAGTATTGTAGAAAAATGTAAGAAGCTTTTAATATATGTTTAAGAAATTTATCTATAAACATTGAAGTTGAAAAATCTGAGCCTTATTTGTTGAAAAAGTGAATTTTCACAGACATTGTTGAACTGGTAAGTTTTGTACTATCTGTTTGGCAAAATTCCTGAATTTTTGCTGTCTTTCTTGCTTCTTCTCGCCCAAGATACTCCTTCGCAACCTCGCAACGTTTGCAACTTCGCTTAGTTACAAGTTCCAGATTCCAGAAAATAGTATGGTCTGCCTTTTACACGTATGGGTTTTGCGGCCAAAGTCATTGATTGCTTCAGAACTTCATCGAAGTGGTTTCCCATTGCGAGAAAACCTTTCTTATTATAAGGAATTTGTTTAGATTTTGTTGTCTTTCCTACATTCCAGTATTGGTTTTGATTGTCGTGTTTTTGCGTGAATTTTGAATAAGCAGTTAAAGTTTCTCAAAACCCTTGAATTTTTCTTGATTCATAATTAATAGAACATTAATATTGGTGAGGGTCAAATGATAGGCTTAACGAAGAAATATAATTTACGGTTAGATTTCTATGAAAATACGATTGTGCTTTGCTCAGAAGTTGTGTTTTATCTCATTTTATCTCATCAAGCTTCCATCTATTGTGTAGAAAACAGAGATGGCTGCATTATTAGCCATTGGCCTAGACCAAGAGCATCTTCAAAAGGAAACCCTAGGAGCAATCTAAAAATAAAGTTTTGATAATAGAATGCTTTCCAAAAATTTGAAAGCATCTTGAGGTAACGGGATTTTTAGTGACAAGCAACTGCGTGGAAACTATGACCATCCAAATGAATTTTTAGGCATTTTTATCATTATGATTCACATCTTTGAATGTGATTATGTTTAAAGGCTTATTCTGTAACTTCTGAATGCTTTTGTAACTTATTTCGTTATTTGTATGACCAATGTAGCTTGGATCTGAAACTGAGTAAACAAGCAGTCGTCGACGAAGATCCATTGAGCCATTACACCGTTGTCGCTATTTGTAATATATTTATATTCCTTACATCAGATCATGTCAAATCATTACAGCTCTGTTTTCATCATCACAGTAAAAATCATACGAAATTTCATAAAAAATGTCAGTTTATTCTATTACACTACAACAAAGAGATCACTGCATTTGTCGCTTGAAATAAAATTTGATATCATTTCTCGTTTTTATTGTCCGCTATTTTAATGATTTGTTTGACCCCCTGAATGCTAGATACGATTGTAACCCCCGTGAACTATTGTGAGCAGCCTTGAGTCATTGGTCCATCTGCCAGGTCTGGCGAACTCTTTTATTTAGGATTTTCGAAATTGTTTAATTGCCACTCTACAGCATTTTGAAAATAATAACTTAAAAGTTCATCTGGAAATGTTAAGATGTATTAAGCAATCGTTAAGAGTTTGCCATTCATTGGAACAGTTGCGTAACCTCAGCACCGAAAAAAGATTTATTTGAGGTATGAATTTCACGTTTACTTGCATATTGGATTACAGAAAAATGCTTATTAGTGCTTTTTGAATTGATGAATAATGCGAAGAGAGTTGCTGCACTTTTTAATTGGTTTTTCAATCATCAAAACTGGTAATTGGAATGATTCTGTAGATTCCTGTAAAATACGCATTATTTTGACGAAATATTTCGCGTCCTTTTGATGGACAAAGTCAGTTTCGTTAACGGCTAGTCTTTAACGATTAAGCAAGTTATTCTATTTGTCAGCGAAGAAATTATTGGGAAAAATATTTTCTGTTTAAAATATAACTGTTGGCATGTAAGTTTTTAAACCACAACGTCAACCTGCAGATGCTGTCATTGGTTTCTTTCATATTGCAAATAAGGATATCAAATGATTCTTCGTACTATCGTCTTGAATTTTAAATTCAATAGAAAGTTATTCACTTTTATAAATGACATAAAATGACGCAATGGTTGTTTTTAAGTGGTAAAATTTAATTCAGAAATTCAGGAATCCAGTGTTGCTAAACGAAGTTAGCAAATTGTCGAATTTAGAACAGGTTGATAAATGGTTAGCCAATTTTTACTTCCACTTTGTAAAACGACTTTGTTCAAATAGTGATTGGTATGCAGATAATACAAGTCAAAATTGTTTGAATATGCAAAAATATATTGACAAATTGACCTGTTTAATGGTATTCCTAAAGTATAAAACATACAAAATACTTTTTGAAGATTTGTCAACCCTTTTCGCTTGAATGAATGAGTCTCAAATTTTGTTTTTATAATTCTTACATTGTCTGAGCAACCTAAGGGACTGATTACGTGGAGCGGAGGTCCCGGTTTACCGAGAAGCATGTTCTGTGTTTAGCAAACGTTCGATTACAAGTGGAACGGGTAGCCCGGTTAGACGGGTTTTCGTCTTCTGCCTACCGGGCTAGCCAGGCAAATTGGGCTGCAATTTAATGTTTTTGCTCATTTTATCGATTCAAGCCGGGCCAGCCCGGCAATGGAGGATTTTCATTTAAATGACGCATGTGCTATCGATATTATATCCTAAAGACATTTATCAAATCTTGAAACCGAAAGAAAGACAATCAAAACAACCCAATACAAAACAAAGCAAACTTTTAATTCGAAACCCTCATAGCAGAAATATATTTCTTGACGAGCGCTGCAGCCATGTTTAAATCAATTTACCCTCCTAAATTTTTACCGCTAAATTTCAGGCAGGGCTGGTGTTCTCCATATTGCAGCCCGGGTGACCCAGCCAGCCTTGGCAACCGGGCTAGCCCGTCCCATGCAATCAACCCCAAAATTGTGTAAAGGAAATATCATGTAAAGCTTTTTAGGTGTAAGGTGAAATTGGAACCAAACAGGTATTGGTAAAAGAGGATTCTGCAAGCATATAATGTTTTTCTTCTATTTTTGATGCGTGGTTTGCATGAATTTGAATACTTTTTCTTTTATTACATAAAAGTCAAGATGCAACACCAAAATTGTACTTTATTCTAGATAATAAGGGGTATCTTAAAAAATACTGGCATGAAGCATATACTTGTCTAGAAACGAGGAAATGCTCCCTTGGGGAAAACGTTATATTATATAGAGTAACCCTTTATTTAGATTGACACAACTTTTTGACCATAGTCGCAGCCTCTGTTTGCCTCAGCCTCTTAATGAGAAATTTTCTCTATGACATCGACCTAATGTAAATCTCATCTTCTTCTTTTTGTTACAATATTGGTACACAGCATGATTGACACCCAATAAGTACAATATTAAAAAGATGCTCAATAAGGAAATACAAGGTTATATGAAATAAAAGTTATGTTTCTTTAGAATGAAATGGTGGCATATATTGTATGATTTTTCTTGTGTTTGATATGATCGTAATTAGTCTTTGTGTTTAATCAAATAATGTTTAGTGTAAAGAACTAAGTTTGCTTAGCAATTTTTTTAGTAGCTCTAGAGAAGGTGTGGCATTGCCAATAGACATAATGTTTAAGCTGAGACAACTAAAAATTTCGGGGGGTAGCTGCATCTTCCCAAAAAGATTTCTTTGAGCATTTATCGATTTCAATTTTTTTTAACTTAATTCTTGCGAGAAAGTGGCATCAAACAGCCAAAGGGTATTAAACATTAATGCCAAAATCGAAAAATCCATCGGTGATTCGATCTAACCTTACGGGCAATTTATGTTCTATCAACCAGGCCTACAAATAGTATGTCACAGTTGTGCAGACGCTGTTTTTACAAACATAGAGCTTTATCCTCTAAATATGGTTTGAATAGAACTAGTAATATTCCTTTGTTTACCTAATGATATTTTATTTCTGCATAATTAGCAAGTATTTAGTTATGAACTTAGAACACCTTCGTTTTGATTTAATTATAAGGTTAACAATACGTGCATGGTTGGCTTTACTGTGCTGTGCCATGAGTCTGTTTGAAATCATGCTTATTCTGTGGTTTTTATCACTGTTTTGATGTTACGTTCTTTCAAGAAGAAGCACAAAAACCGAGTCACTGATTTGGCGTATTGCGAACAACACCCACGTCTGTCTCGTAATGGCAATCAATATTGACAAAATTACTGAGAAATATGAGCTCGTCTGTCATTCAGCTTTTGAATTTGCATTTCTTTCAATGCTGCTATGACTGCCTGTCTCTTTAAAAAGCGTAAAAATTGGTTGATTGTGAACAACATGGTGAGAAAACTTCAAACATTAGTCAAAGTTACAGGAGATTTCTTCAGTCAACTAGCCAACTCAGGGGTTTCCTGAACGTCTTTGACCATTGACCCCCTTGTAAAATCCTGTTTCTCTCAAGAAATGTGCAAATGATTAATGTTGATTTTAATTTATACGATATGTGGTTTCAATTTTGTCTATCGACCCTGAGATAGCCTTTGCACTTTGAAGACCCTTGAGCTAGTCGTTGTGCTATCGAAATACGAACATTCCCTGTCCTAAAGTGCATCCATCAACTGGACTCTGCAAACATGTGCCTACGCAAATGGCCGCAAACACCTCACAGTATATCTTCCTTGTCATCATTACTGCACTTTGTACATGCTTTACTCATTTCACAGCTCAAGCCTTAAAAATAGTTTCTAACAGCTACTGAATATCGAACAGCCCTACAGAAGCAATGCAGACCAACGATGTTTTTGTATAACGGCTGTTCGCTTTATCGCTTTATGCCGAAGCAGATAAAAATTTAATACCTTGTTGCAGATTATAACCTAGTAATCCTCTTAGACTTCGATTTTATCATTCATGTCTTTGAAGCAATGGCAGTTGTTTATCTAAACGTTTCCTTAGGACAGTTATGCCTTGAAGTCTAATGTGTCGTTAATTGCACAATTAAACTAAAACATTGGTTAATAGTTACACTTATTGTTGCCATGCTACTCATTGTTTATATCAATTTGAAAATATATCAATTCAATACGAGGCTGATTTACATTTGGTCTGAAACCAAGAGTTCTGAAGGCTGCTGGTGAACAAGTGTCTTAATCAACGGCCAGTTAGAGTCTGCTACTCAAATGACCCCGAACTGATTTGATGTTTTAAGTCTGTGGAAAACTAACCCACTTTTCAAGGAAAAAAGGCACACTTTTTTAGCACATTGCATCCTCATTATTTAACTCATTCTCCTCCTGTTTTGGTTTTCACTATATTCTTTCTTGCATTCAAGTAATAGAAATTATATCAGTTAAGTAGAACTAAGTCAGTAACACGCTGCTTGCTGAAAAATAGTTCCCCCTACGTAACAATCCACATGAAATCTTATGCCTTACAAGTAAAATCTAGTTCTTTCCCGTGTACTTTTGCGGAATTTTCAACAATAGTCTTTGATATGAGTTCCTTAGGAATTTTTGTTGTTTATACCAATACAAGCAAAAAGGTCATCGACATAAAGATGCGCACAACGTCCTCTTGAGATATAATTATGTTTGAAGTTGAGTATAATTGCCTTTATAATCATTGTTTAAAGTAAACTTATAATTGCTTTAAGTAGATCGGAGAAGTAAAGGGAATTTAAACGCTCAATTGCAATAGGTAATTCATATTGGAATCTCAAAAATGGTTTCAATAATTCATAATTCAAAATGTTGAATTATTAGCAGGGGGTCATGCAAGCTCGTTATAATTATTTGAACACCTTGTTTGCTATGGTCTAAAGCAGATCGTGGCATTTTCTATATATTGTCTGCAGTTTTAAGAATGCAGATAATAACATGTGGTCGGTTAAGAAGAATGTAGCTCAACTGAAACTAACGTAATAGTAATGGGTGCCTACTTTTGAGCAGTGCTACTTCAAATGTTTGATTGGAAATATCATACCTTGCCTGCAAGTTAAGAAAAACATTACGCATTTTGACTCTTGTTAAATAGGCTTTATGAGTCTTTTAGCGATTTAGCTGTAATTTTCGGGATTGTGCTAGAGTAGAACCCTTTCTCTATCAACTACGAAGATCTATAGACAGAGGCTGCCCTTTTAACTGAATGGGGGTAAACCTGCCACAATAGTCGAGATTCTAGCTGGGATTTTTCGGTCTGGTGAAATACGTAGCTTGAAGGTTAATCACGATGCCAGTCTACAGACGATAAATGAATGCATTTGCGTGAAATATGAATACATTAAAGTATTATAAAAATTTATAGAAGTAAGAATCTTCAAGACTGTTTCAATCTATACATAGGATTTCTATTTTGAAAAAGGGTTGAAATATTGCAGAAAAGGAAGACAGAGAACTTGAAGTGAGAGGAGTTTTCAAATTGTATTAATCATCACAATGTTTAATGAAATGAAAAAGTGTCTTGCGCCTGGTTGGAGCTTGGGTAGTCAAGAAAGTGATTGATTTCATACATAAGACTTTAAAAAACATTTTTCAAGTTTTTAAAGTGCGAGAAGCCGCTAGATCGTACTGGACCTAGCAAGTCAGGCTGTATACCATGTAGCAACGGTCCTGCTTCTATTTCTGTAGAACCATTTTTAACTTTTTTTTAACTGCAGATATTCCTCGAAATTTATCGAAATTCATCGAAATTTAAATGAAATTCAGTTCATCGAAATTTAAATGATCTTCAAACGGATATTAAACTTTTTAATGAACAATTTTTATCGTATATGGCTACGAAGTTTACCATTGTATTCATAACTTTATTATCTTAATATTAGTAGAAGGAAATCATTAACTTCATGCAATTTTAACCCAGCTGCTGAGAATGGGCTTTTAGGTAGGGTAATTTAATGATTTTTAGGTCGATATGTCATTCTTCCTATGAGTTGTTAAAGGAAATCCCCAGATCTGTATATTCAGCTATACATATTTCAATTTCAAGTAGAAAAGCTGCAAAATCTGTGCTTGTTTAATGATTGTTTCGAAAATCTAAGTCAATCAGAATGAGCCAAAAGTGTTGAAAATACACCAGTTGTTTATCAAAATCCAATTAATTTATTGATGATGTGGTCGATGAGCCCTGTAATACGTCTATTGCATAGGGTCATATACTTATTATTACCACCAGAAATTTGATCACTAAATCTTGTTTTGTAAGAAATAACTGATTTAAAAGCTAAGGTTATAAGAACGAAGAATTGAAAGCGGATAAGACCGCAGTAATGCAGTGGTCAACTCCTTCTGTGATGTGGTATGCACCCCCGGTCAGGCTTGATTTGCTCAAAAATTATGTAAGCAGATAAGGTTGTAAATATATCTGCAGAGATAGCGGCAGAAACAAAGCTATACGTGGATTTGTTCGTTCCTTAACCTCTTATATCATGTTTTCTTACAGGAACTTGACGAGCTTCCCAAGCCGTAATGTGAGTTCGGATTGTTAAAAGGCAGATTGTCTCACCAAATAAGAATGAAGGTGTCAATTATATGAGCTGCGGTAGGTGTTCCTTCGTTTCTTTTCAAAGTGAATATATTTCAGACATCTGCCAAAGTTTTATTCTAATATTCCTGTCCTTATCGGGTCATCGTGATTTATTTTTATGTTGATGACTTTGTCAAACATTGATCAAATGCCTTTCCTGTGCACCTGGAGCTAAATCTTGATGATAATACGCTATTTGGCTTTACCTGCTTGCCCGAAAAGCCAATTCTGCCATAAGGTAAATGTTGCAAAAATAGAGGAAATGCATAACTGATCCTGCCGAGAACTAAGTGAGAGGATGCAGCCTATTCATTAGCATCTATTTTGCCTCAATCTAAAATTCGGCATCATTTCGATATCTAAAAACTTTGCTGTATGCAAAGTGTCTCAACTTCCTTATAACTCAGTTGGTTTTTTAGATGAGATTTCGAAAAGAATATTTTCCACCAGTGTTAGCTTTGTTGTCAGACATATGAAGTTGT
Source organism: Rhopilema esculentum (assembly GCF_013076305.1). The sequence continues at coordinate 7,002,614 of NW_027019302.1, forward strand.
TGCCATAGATTGGCACGTGATTTTTGTTGATCCAACTAGAACTTGATGTCAATTTGTCGTTGGTTTGTGAATCTAGATCTTGCTGTATTTTTTTAAAATATATGTCAGTTCTCTCATAATCAAAGCAGTGTTTCAAAATGCCTCTTAGAATACGAATCCCTTTAGCTGACCTTCATATGAGCCATTTTTGCAATTATCTATGCAACGTGTAATGCTTAATTGTATTGCGTAATTAATTCTCAGCGTAATTCTCAGCGTAAGTCCTCATTATGTAAAATTCAGAAAAATTAGATCATTTATCGAGTTTTATGATCTTTGAGAGAATTTGATTCATGGAAAGTGCATCATAAGGTATTATAAGGTAGTCTGTCATATATTTCTACTGCACAATAGTTCTACTGCTTAATCTATTAAACTCTATAGAATCAAATCTATGAATATTCTCAAGATTTTTCAAAAATCTCGACAGATCAATCTTGAAAATTGCAAGTTATCACTCATGTCCCTAGCCAAAAATAGTTTTTTCCTGATTTACGTGACTGAATATTCACCATCTCAACCATTCATGCCGCTCTGAAGTTTAGAAAACAGGAAAGTAAAGACACAAGTTTCCACGCGTAGTATAGCGGCTAAAAGCTGTTTTGCAGGCTGACATCAAATATTATATAATGTAGCAAGTAATAGGAAATATCTATGGAGGAAGAACAAGGCCAAGAAATAAGATAGCGGCTTCTCTAAATGGTAACCCCTGGTGTAGAAAATTGGCCTAGGGTTATATGAAAGACAGTTCGCTGAATATTAACGAATAATGCCAAAATTAGGTGAAATTCAAGCTGGATAACGTTGATAGAGAAAAGAGAAAGTGAAAAGGGGAAAATTAGGGAAGCTGTAACGATTTGAAGGTAAGTATGTATCGAAATCGTATACCTTTCAAGCTACTTTCCTGTTCTGCTGTAAGATTGTGTGTAGTAAACCATAAGTTTTTTGTATAAAACAATAATTGAACCATTAGAAAACCGTATTTTGCTATTTTTGTTTCAAAACAAATGCAGAACGAAAACTAAATGTAAATAACATTACTTAGTTTGAAGACTGCGTAATGGGAAACAGTACAGATCAGAGTTCACAAAGCTTCACTGAAGGAGCCACTAATCAAACTTCAATCTGCTTAGAACGTCTTTCAGTTTAAAGTTTCAGTATTTTGTCAGAATATAGTGTAACTCATTGCCTAGCTAGCACGTTTTTGTGAAATTGAATTAGGCGCGTTGGAAACATTTGATCTTGTTTAAAACAACTATATTATAAACACATTGCAAGTTGAACAAACGTAAGGTTTTCAGCCTACGCCGTAAAACTTCAGCTTACGCAAAATATCGTAAGATTTGACAGGTATGATATCGCAAGCTATTCAAGTTAAATTGATTTGCAGAAGAGTGAGTAAAGAGCATGAAGACAACCAATTAAAGTTTTTGAGAACTCTTCAACTGCGCTGTTAGCTGTTTGAAAAACGCATTATTGTGGTTTTGAGTAAAGTAAACTGGTAAAGATTTCTTCTTTAAAACTGCTTAAGGAAGAGCAGTCGAAGGTCAGAGTTTTATAATTGGATTGGATGGTCTGTAAAGTTGCTTTTTCAAGTGTGACAAGCGAAGATAAGAGTGAACAGGTGAAGTATATGTGGTAGTTTAGAATGCGAGAAAAAGTTTAGCGAAAAGATTTTAAAGGAAGATCAAAAATTTAACGTAGATTCAAATTGGGTTAATGGGTTTAAACGTTAGAAAACCAACCATGTTTAAATTTGAAAAACGCCAAAAGAAGGCTTAGTTAAAGTATTAGATGTTTAGTGTTAAAGTGCCGGAATTTTTAATGAGAAAAGTATGTTTAAGATCGCGTATCGGATATTCATTCGTTGGAAACCGTCATTTCATTGGATAGATAGAACTGTCAATACTGGGAAACCGTTCTAATTTAACCGGATGTTTCGGCCCCGTGGCACACATTAAGTGCCAAAAATATTGCTGAGATTTATTTTCGGTCAAGCAGAGGAACCAAGAATTAATCCCACCGAATTTTTTTTGTAACCGAAATCTTTTCTTGCCGAAATTTTACACTGATGGACTTTCAAAAGCTCGCTAGAAAAATCTTGTTTTACACCGATGGAATTTCAAAATAACGAGAAAGGTTTTCCTTGATATTGTTTGAGTATTAATATACACCCAATACATATCAATTTTAAGTTTCTGGCTCTTCTTTGTCATCAACAAAAAGGATATGCAACTCATCTTCACTTTCTGCTCTTGCGCCCTCTATAGCCAAGAATCCTTTCTCTCAATTATTACCTTTTTAACGCTGTAACCGTTTCAATTCGGACGCCTCAAATTTTAACTCACAAACGATCAGAATTTCAAATCCCCCCGTTGCGATTGGCAATCGAAAATGTTGCCAACTGTAAACTCTTATAATCAATTTCCTCCATGGGTTATTAAAATGAAATAAAAAAGACCTCGTCTAAGAAATAGTTTATAACATGCTTGCCAGTTCCATCTATTGGGCTGACACCACCCTTCATTGTCCGTTTTGCTTGTTGTTTATCCACCAAAAACCGCTTAATAAAGTGGGGAGATAAGCCGAGGGCAAAAAATTTGATCAAGAGAAATATCGATGAAGCATTAACTTGATTCACATATGTCACAAATTTCGCAGATGTATCTCTCTTATAGAACAATGTGCTTACTTATTAGATCCTAGGTGGGAAGAGGTACTCTTGAAAAGTACCCGATAGAACTCTCCCTAGACTAAAAGTTTGGTAGGGTATACAGTGGCGGATCCAGACTACCGCCATTACCGCTCGAGCGGTAGTCAGATTTTTCAAAAAATTATAGAAACAAGGATCATTTTCATGTTTATCCTACTACTTTAATTAAACCATAATTAATTATTGAAAATATTTGATCGCGCTGCAAACCAAGCCTTTCTTCCTAGGAACATAAATTGCGTGCCAATTGCCGAGCCACATGTTTGCAAATAGAAGGCTAGCATGGGGGGATGATGAAATCATGGCTTGCTAGCTAGGGGGGTTGAGTCGGTGTAGAGCGGATTCGAGCTGCACTGAGCGGTAATCAGCCTGCCTAAACCAATCAAATCGTCAGAAATCACTGCCAACCTAGGGGGATGCATACAAATTTTGTTGACAACCAATGAACAACCGAATTGACTACCGCTCAGATGGGGGGTTGAGTAGTACTGCCGCTCAACGCCGCTCAGACGTTACAGAAAGATGGGGGGATTCCTACATATTCTGCAAGTGGGCAAACTGTAACTTCAAAGCCGATGTGACCCATTATTCTGTACAATATACAACTATTCGTAGGAATATATTTTAAAAGAATATTAGATTAAAAGTCAGGCCCACAATATTCGCCAAAGGATGGTTCTTTGTTTAACAAAAGTTGCTCTCAATAATTGCAAATTTTATCTAGCTTTTTAAACTTGTAATTTCCAACAGGTCTGATTTTCATAGGTAATTGTCCGACAAAATGCGAGTTTTAGGCGACACTTCGAAATTCTGCCAAATGTATCTTTTTTTCTAATTCTATGGTGTTCCTCGTCTAAATGCCGTAAATTTTTTTTAGAATATCCATCCTCAGAATATTGAATAAGATTATTTATTTCTTCTCAAGCTTGTTGTAAGGATACATAAAATTTCAGTAAAGCACCGCTTGTCTCTTGAAAATGGTCTACATAAGAAATTATAGAAAGTAATAATCATTTTAGAAAACCGGGTGTGACCAAGAAATGGGTGTGGTATAAAGGGTGTGGTCAACCCTCTATCTCATTTCGGCGGTAGTCAGATTTTTGGCTGGATCCGCCACTGGTATATTTTTCCCAGTATCCTCTCTGTTCCAGGTGTTTATCAAAGTGTTACCATCTGTGACTTTCAAAGCTTCCACGCATTCACAGGACATCGGCATAAATAGAAACTTTTTCGGCAGTCCTGCAACGGTTATGGAGCAAATCATCGACAATGAGGAATTTCTGATCCGATTGATATTCTTGTTCAAAAGAGAGTTATCTTCAAAACGCTTCATAAAAAGAAATGTATTTTCGGATACAAAAATCGTATCCGATGCCACGTAAAAGTTCTGCTCTAAGCACCAGCCTCAATTTAAAAACCTTTGTGCAACGGTTTGAAAAACGAGACAAGATTGAGATTATGGAAAACGTTTGAACTCCTGGTAAAAAATATGAACAGTGTAAAATAGTTGGTATCTGTTAAGCAATATGTGCTTTTAAATTTTATCCTCTTGTTATTTTAGGCACTATATTTATTATGAACTCACCTTTGTCACTTACCGATTGATCATTGCCACAATTTGAAATTGTGACTTTTGTTTTCTTGTTTTCGAGAATGAAATTTCTAAGTTTTCCAGGCTAACTCAGTCAAGTAAGTAATATCATCCAATCTTTTCATATCAGCTATGTCTTTTTCTGTAATAGTTTCAAAACTATTATCTCTAACGCAGAGCAAAGAAATGACAGAGCTACGCATAGTCAAATTTTCTTACTTGAAGCTCCAGGGGTTGGTGTGACGTCACCTTTTTAAGTATTTTCATTGTAACTTGGAGAACAAAAGAGATATTTTAAATCACATTGACTATTATTTATCACAACTGTCTAATTTCTGTTCTCAATTTTAGACTTTGGAAACTTTCATGTAAAATATGGGCTAATCGAAAAAATTAACAGTGTTAACGGCTACGTTAAGGCTCAGCAAGAAAAAAAAGAGATAAACAAACTTCACGTAAAAAACAAACTTCACGTGATATGTTACAAGTCATTCAAAAGTTAGAACGATTGGCTGTGGTGTTGACTCTTGTTAATGCCAACGGCCACGTTTATTCTATATTTACCGTCTATATCATTATTCTATTTCAATAAACAGGTTAGTTTACATGTAGATTTGCTATTCAAGAAATTTATTCGACCATATATAGCTCAAAGTTTCATTCGACCAGAAAGAGAGGCCAAGGTTTTGCCAGCACTCTTCTCTTCCGGGCAGGGTCGAGAGGTTTCGTAGGCCCTGGTGCAAAACCGAATGACAGGTTCCCTTGCGAGGGAAGCGAGCAGAGAATTTTTTCGACCATTCCCTTCAGATAAGCTAAAAATGCATTCCAGAATATTTTTTGCAGTCATTCCTTGCAATCATTTAAAACGTTAACTATTGCTAGGCATATTCATAATTTTTGAGGCGCCCTAGACCTTGAGGCCCTAGGGCAATTTGTCTCCTCGCCCTCTCTCTCTCTCAGCGGCCCTGCTTCCAGGTATATCTAATATGTTCTGTGGTTGTTTTGATGTCGTGGCTTGACAATGGTATTGCTTAAACGGAGAAAATAACATGCTTTCAGAGTTGATTGAAGGCCCATCTTTTTATAAATACGATTTGCTATCATCATTGTAATCACATATGCTCAAAGTAATTAATAATTGTTTTGTTATTATTTAATGAATGTTTTCGTTTTAAGAAAATTGGTATTATATTTTGGTTTTAATATATTTAGTAAATTTCTGATAAATCATTGAAGGATCTTAGGTTTGTCTATTCAATCAAACTGTCATTGGATACTTAAGCTGATATATGTTCAAAATTGTCTATCTGTTGGATAATGGAATAGAATCATTAAGTTGTCATGATATTTCTTTTTTTCACTAATCTATGGCTCTGTAATAGTTTATGACTGTAGTAAATTAATTTTTTTCTTCTTGTAATTCAACGTTGTAATAGTGTACTTAATCGCTGTTTTTGAGATGCCTCTAAGCATAATGGACTTACATAGATCTCGTATGCATAAAATATTTTACTTAGTTTGGGACTGTGTTGAATTGTAAGTTAGTTGTTGGAATGTTGTGTTACAGCTGAGTCGAAGTATTAACAGTATTTTATGTTCGCATCCTGTTATATTGCGTCCTCCTGTAGTAAATATTACAAACATTGAGACTGCAGTCAGTAGGTAATATCAGTCAGTAGTCAGCACTATTACAGTAGAATACACGATACAATGGCTTTCCATGTGTAGCTGAACCTGCTTGAACAAAGAAGATCAATTTATTTTTTTTGAGGTAAAGAGGTTTTAAGATCATTTATAGATTGGTGTTTAGACAAACTGAATTTTCCTCGAAAAAAGTTTACTGTTGAGTATGCATTACTTTAGAGTTAACAGAATTGTACTACCATTATCCATTAGGCTTTTAAGAAAAGAACGTGTTTTGTTTAAGATCACTTTATGTTTTAGGTTGTTTCTTATTTCGATCCCAAACTCTATAGCTTCGTAATTGAAAAAGTGTATTACTTCATCATACTATCATCTTGCTCTTTTTAGTGACACTTTGTCTCTTTAAGTAATCCTATACCAACTGCGTATTCTTGCTTTTAGTTCAAGAAAGCCAGCACATCTGTGTTGTTCTCCTTTCCCTCTTCCCTATGCGTAAGAATCAAGATACGTTCTTCACCTTACTGCCAATCTGCTCGTTCTGGTGACGTATTTCTCTACAAACAAACTTTGTGTGGTGATGGTGAAGAATGGATGATAGTTTAAGAAGTGAGCCGCAAATGTTCTGTTGTAGCCCCAAATCTTCTGTCTTGCAAATTTTGCATTGATCCTGATTTCAATCTGCTTTCCGTCTGCATCGTCCACTCCCCAAGATTAACTTAGACACACAGAATGTCATGGAAACAATAGGAAAATTTATGAAAGATATCTCGAGAGATTACATGTTGAATTTGATACTCAAATCTGAACATCTTTCGAAGAGTTTAAGTGCTGATTTTTAAATTGAACAATGAGCGAGGCAATGGGATTTCAAAATGAAAGACTCTTAGAGAAAGATTGCAGCGATCTATCGCTAATCCAGAACGTTATCGACCCTAATCGGTACAAATTGTTACAGATAAACCTCTGATGTGTACACCAGAGATGAGGGTCTTTGTCTGCTAAACAATTAGGAAGTGATGCATCGAGCGATGTGTTGAAATTGAACTCCACAGGATAATAAGTCAAATAGAAAATATTTCTTTTATTTTCAATTAGGCTTTAGAACCAACTCTCCACCTGATTTACAAATGCAAACACGGTCCTTTTCAAAGTATTGAAAAGCTGGCAAAGGTAATGAAGGGATCATAGCAAATGTAAATTTTGTCTGCATTCATAGAATTCGTTTAATTGCAAGGTAGACGGAGGAAATGAATAATACCAAGCTTTGACTGAAACGAAGGCCTGAGATAGACTTAGTATTTGCTGTGTTCTCGATCGGTCATTTTCAGTTGACTAAAATTTAATATTTCCTTTGATGTTGATCTTTGTATATTTGAATTTGCACATGAAAGGTCCGTCATACACGGCAGTCTTTGCATATTCATTAGAAGAAAAATCGTCCATAATTTTTTCAATGCAAGGCGAATCAAGTTTCAGTATGTTTATTATTTTTTTATTTATGTGAGAAAAAGCTGAAGTAAAGTTATATGTGGTATTTGCTCAAAAGTTTACAGTCCTGTACGATATTTTATTATGATTATCTTTCAACGAGATTTATACAACTTGTGATTTCCTGCAACATCAAATTTGGATTAACATCTGCAATAAAAATGTGCATAAGGTTGATAAGCTGACTTGCCTCTGCTTCTTGCCTTACCAGCAAATAAACCTGTCCAATAGCAAGATTGGAGATTACATAAGAAAGTTTTGTCAAAAACACATCTGTCTATGCATTCAATTGTTTTTGAGCTAAATTAATAGTCACGAAAAGTAAACTTAGCTTTATGTAGTAGGCCTTTCAAGCATCAACACAACTAATTTTCGTGTTTTGTTTTTCTTTTCTGATATAATTTATAACAACATATTTTCTATATTTTGGATTTTTTGCGCATATTTTCTATAATTTCGATCTGAGCTTCAATTTAAGTTTTTAACTTTGCAATTTTCATCTGCTACCCTTTGATGTAACTAATTTTGATGGCCTCCGTTTTTGTTGATCTTCTTTTCTGCTTGGTGCCCCAACATATATCTCTAGCGTTCATGTCAGTGCTTTATGCGAGATGTGAATTTGTTTATTGACAAGCCTATTCAACAAATTTTCCGGTTAGGGATGTGTTTTCCGGTATTAAACCTAAAATAATTCAAATAGGAACTACAAAAACTGGTTTTCTCCTTCATCGACAGTTCAAATGCCTCGGTAACGTCCGTGGAAAAAGTTTTGTGAATATTTCTGTAGAAAAGGACTCTTGTTTTGTTACTCTGAGTGTTTTGATTAACTATGATATCTTTAAACAGATATGTTGCAGAAAGTTAGTTCATGAAATTCCCGATTTTCTAGAAAGGGACTCCTTGTATCATCGCTTTTACGTAATAGTTATCCAGTTCGCCTGTGTTGTGCACAGTAAACTAGACTGTGTTGTGTACAGAAAAGGATTTTTGTCCAACATTACCAGACCAGAGGCAGTCGTATTTTGTGTAAAGAGGGTTTTTTTATTTTGTATTGACAAACTTAAAGTTTACTATTATGAAATTGTGGACGTTTATCTTGCCCTCAATTACGGAATCCTAGCACACACGATTAATGATTATTGTTTTTGCCTCAGCTCTAATAACTTCAAATTATCTTAGTCGGATCTCTATTTCTATGAAAATTTGAAATTCGAAATCATTTGGTTACATTAAGCCAAAAAAACAGTGAAACTAAATTAATATCTTGACCACCTATGTGTCCGTGGGGTACGTGAGGATTCTCATTCTTACGAATAAGAAAATGAAAGACTTTCTGAAAATTATTTTGTTACAAAATTTACTCAACACCCTTGAAATATGCCTACCTTAGGGTTTTCTTTTCGAAAAATTTATTTCCACATAAAGTTACTGGTCGGGTCTTTCCAAAATGAAACCGCAAAATCATATGAAAACTGGTTAGCAGACGAATCTTTCCCCGGGTATCGCAGACATGTACCAAACTTTTGGTACCATGTTGGTACATAATTCGTTGTCATTTCTGTACAGCCAAGTCTCAATATACCCAGTCATCTATCCTTTTAAACCGTTTTTTTGTCATAAACTTTATAAACAGCTTTCCGAATTTTTCTTTTGATTCAAATAGTTTGTACTGTTTTTTGTCTTCAATTACAATTTAATGATTTTGCCTTCTCTTTTTCATTGGAATATCTGTGGGCCGCAGTTTTTTCATTGGGAAACCTGCATTTAAAGGAACTTTACCTTTCATGTTGCTCCTTTAAACATTTTATAATAATCAGGCTATTTTTCTTTACATTTTATTATTATTTTTACTCTGAATTCGTGTGCTGTTTAAAGTTTTATGTAATTAACAAAAGGGGAATCCAAAGCGTTTTGGTTGTATAAGGAAAATTTTAAAATATTTAGAAATCTCTTTTTCTTCAATTTTCATCTAAATATCTATGTATTTTAGGCGCCATTAAACGCATTTTATTTTCATTTTCATCGTGTTGATGATACGATTAGGATTTTGATGTTTATAAATCATTTGTAAATGCTTATTAAAAACAATCTTTCACTCATGCAGTGCCGAAAACAGCATTTTTCTATTAATTCTCGGGCATGAATGCCTTGCTTCAAGATTGTTATAGCAAGCTCATGTTTATTGTATTCTTCGATTAATTAAAGATTCATATATTTATGTTGTATCGTGCTGTAAAAGGAATTCGTAGACATGAAGTAATGTGGTTGCTCGTAAGAATCTTCGGCGCGTTGAATGAAAAAATTGTGTTTTACAACACTGGTCAGGCGAATTCCTTTGAACTCAAAAGAATTTTTGCCGAAACAGAATTTCTAAGCTTACTTGAGAACGATTCGGTGTGACTTTGTATGCAGTACCAATAATTCTTAATTTCTGAGCAGGTTGGCAAAAGATGCATCGAAAAACCATCTCTTCTATGACTCACTCTTGAGGTATTGGGAATATTGAAAACAGGAGAATTTCTTGGTATGTTCGCCTCTTAACTCCTTGTTTTTGCCTTGCAGTTAGGAGAATCAGCAGTTCTTCAGTTTAGTAGTACTCTGCAGGTAACGAATGATCAGTGCGATAGTTAGATGGCATGTCAAACTAAACCTCGACAAATAACTGTATAAGGATATTATTTAAGCTTACTTTGGTCGTCTGGGTACCCGACCCAAGATTATGGATTAAATAAAAATTTCAAAGTCCAACAGTAATTATAAGTATTTGCTAGTTAAAATTTTTTCAACAGTTTTTCTAAAAGTACGATGTAAATTTCAAAAGATTTGGACGATAATAAAATATTTGATTCAGCACTGGGTGTGATGATGTCAAAAGAGCGACAAGTTTGAGGGCAATATTGCCTTTATCCTGTAATGTGACTCTTGTTTTGATGCTATCTGGACCATTTTTGATGCAATATTTCTGTGTTAAGAACAGGTGTTGAACAGAGAGTCTTTTCTCATCGAGAGTCAATTTGATTTGGTGTTGTTATGAATATTCCTGTTGCGTGCTGGGAATCCTTCCAATGTTAATGATTTTGTCTGTCTTGGTACCTCCGACAATCAACTCATATTTTTCCCTTATAACTTTGAATCATTTCATAATCCCGTCTTTGGTTCAAATCATGCTGAACGACAAAATATCATTTTATCGGATGCTTTTGATTTCTAACATTAGCAAAAGTTCGAGTCTGAAGCTCACTAACATCAATTATTCATATATGTAATAATGAAGTAATCACAAAAATTGTAGCTACAATGCCGTCGACTAATGTACACATTTTGTCATATTGCATCAATGGTAAGCTTGTCTATATCTGTCAGCTACGTTTGCGCCTGGTATGTGTTCTTTTTAGTTCTGTGTTCTTCGTTGATATCGATAGATCGATTGATTTAGCACGTTAAACGCTTGCAAGGTAGTTGATTTGTTTCTGTTAATTGTTGTTGCAAGAAGGTTTATCAATCTGGAGGTGCTAATTGCATATTCGTTTGCAAAAATCTGATTGTTTTCAGATACCTGAAGGCCAATGAATTGCTAATTGGCTATTTAATTTGTCCATATGTTATTTTATTGTACCAACTTTTATCACTTCATGTTCACGCTTTTCAATTTTACGTTTCAGTCAGATACACGAATAACAACAGAACACAGAAACCCAACATGAGTTTTTTAGATCAACGACAAGTAAGATTTTACATTTACATTTCACTGATTTTCGTCATAGTATGCCAGTCATCAATGCCAAAATCCACTGTAGTACCGCAACGTCGCATATTCTGCCTTTGTCTATAATACCGCAACGTCGGTTTTTGAGGTTCAAATTGTTTTACGCTCGAGGTCCCAGGGTACAAGTTATTCTACGCTCGAGGAAATCGCGACGTGAGATACCTTGTGAAAAGAAGCTATAACTTTTCTTTTCGAAGCTTGTTATTTTCAAACTTTTCCAGCTCCTATAAAGTATTATATGTGCACGAATAGCGTGATCCGCTTGTGTAGGCCTTCGTGGAGTTAAGATTTTATTTAAGATTGCTTTTGTTTCGTATCCTCATCTACCAAAGAAGAGTGTACTGGGTATTATCAGTCTTACCTAAATGTTAAAAGATAAAACCGTCTGTTGTGTGAAATCCATTTAATTCACTCTAAATGGTCACAAAATATGTCAGTGTACTGTCCAATTAAGCAAAGTTTATCTTCACAAGCAACCCGCCTCTGTGACAGAGATTGTTAATCTAATCCCGCTTGTGGAGGACTCTTGAAGGCCAGATTACAGGCTTCAAAAATGTTACCTATAGCCACGGTAGAGAGACAATAAGAATCTGGAACAGATATCACGAAAGAATTTTGATACGATGTGTGTGTTTCAAAGCAGAATACGTTCAAAGCCTCTTTGGGGGAGTGGAAGTGGTGGTGTTTTGAAAAGGAAATGAACAATATGAAAACAAGGAGTGTTGGGTGTTCCAAGAAATATTGGCATCCATCGTAGCATCATTTTCTGATTGAGAGGAACCTCCTAAAAAACAAACTTTTATTAAGAGATTTCATTCAATAGAGATAATTGATTTCAGAAACAGTTACTTCTTGAAGAAATGTTAGGGCCCTTAGATCAATGTACTTTCTCAAGGAGAGCTTGCTTACGATGTTAGAAGACTAACAAACATGATCGCTTCACATCTTCTGGTTCTCTAGTGTCTAGACCGTGCCAAACGAATGCAATGTAAATGAATGTTGCCATGATGAGATAAGCTATGAGGAATTTGTTAGGAGTGAGATCTCAATCAATAGCATGTTAAGTTGATATGGTGAAGCCCAGCTTTTGTGATTCAGTCATATTTTGTTGGAAGAGAACAACTTGGAGAATGTAATGAGAATCAACAATATCAAAGTGGATGCCATAAAGAGCTTTCTCTGGGTAAAAATAGCCCAAGGTAAATCAGTTGCTTCCAATATTAAAGCTAAAGACACAAACAAAATACGAATAAGCTAATTAACGTCACAGTACAGATTATAAGACGGTGATATGCAATCAGTGTAATTGGGATTTAGAACTGCGAGCTGAGCTGGAAACTTCCACTACCATTTAACTTGGAAAAACTATCCAAGAAGTGAATCGATGTGCGTTTTGTCATACAAGAAATATATTACATTTCAGTACAAGGCCAAAATAATTAGTTTTTCTAATAGGTTGAATTGGATGAATCGATTTTAATCAGATTAGGAACTGGATTGATTCATTCCATTTGAGCCAAAAACTGGCTGGAAAAACTGTAGCTGATGCACACTGTCAGGGGCATGTGGATGATGGATCTCCTTCTCTTACCCAACTCCAAATTAGACTAGAGTAGAAGCGTTGTGTACGCTGTTGTTAGTATCTTTTTAACAAAAGAACATCAAAAATCACGATAAAGAGAGCATCCAGATAAAGCTTTGCATGCCAAACTCATTAATGCTCTAAAGTAATTTTCTGTTGCAGTGACAAGGTTGATGGCTGAATGTTTACACTTATCCTAGTCTAGTTCTTAGAATTGTTCTTAGAATTGTTCTTAGAATTGTTCTTAGAATTGTTCTTAGGATTGACTCAAAATCAAAGCAATGATTTTTATCAAGAATATTTTTGATAGCCACAAAGCAAGCTTGACACTTGATAAATTTGAAGTTGTTTTGATTACGAGATCCTTCTTTGTAAATACTTAAAAGACTAGCTAGTAAATACTTTGTAAATACTTAAAAATTAACGCTAGTCTTTGGAAATTCTACGAAGTGCTTTTACATACTGTTTTGAAAACACTTGCTACGTATTAAATCTTTTTTCTTTTTGTCCAACTAAGGCATAGGACGTATAAAACTTGAGTTTTTCACGCAACAAGAATCTTTGTAGTCTTTTCTGCGACATACCGAACAGCAAAGGGTAGTATGTTACATCATTTTCCTAACCTCCCACGAAATAAACTGCATTGAATGAAAATATAGCCAGTTGGATTACAGATAAAAATTGGATTTGATCTATTAATGGAGCGGCTCTTTAGTCCTAAAGAGCTTATTGCTCTATGCATTCAATCACTAGATTTTCCCTAAAACGTTTAATTTTCGATGTTTAATCTTAAAGTTTCTTTTGTCGTTAAACTGGCCGCCCTGTACTGACGTTACAAATGAGAATTCGGACTATGTCTGAACATCTTTGCAGAGAGCTGACCAGACTTTTCTGCTACCATTGTCGTCACAGGCGTTAGTAATGAATACTAGGTGCCTTTTGAAGTGTAGAAACTGCTCCTTTGCACGCATTAAGTGAGATTTACCATCAAATAAGCTTATTGTACACGTTTCTGTGCACAGTTTAACTTTCGTCACTGATATGTGACTATTTCCTGACATATACTACTCTACAATGGCAGGACTGTTCGCGACGGAAACCTTTTCGTATCTGTTATGTCGAAGAGGCTGTAGAAAACTGATGCACATATTGACAGAGAAGTTGCTTTATGTTGTGGATCGTTTCCCGTTGCGGATAGTTTCCCGATGCATGCAATTAGTTCTGATCAGATGCGCCTTCAATATGGGAGTATGCATGTGGAAGTAGCGATAAAATAGAGAGATCTCAAGTTAACCTCCAATCTAGAGTCTGATGATGTACTCTGGCTCAAGAGATTCTTGCAAGTGGATTTGACTGATCCCAGAGGTTTACTTGTTTATTTAGGATAGGGGTCCTCAATCTGGGGTACAAACCATCAACCCAAAAAATCATTGCATAAAATTGATCCAAAGAAGTTTAAAATCGACTTACCCAAAAGAAATAACTTTTGCTTAAATTCTTGACCCAAAAAGTAGTCTGATCACCCCTTTTCTAAAAATATTTTAGTGCCCAATGCCCCCCCTGCGCGACCATGTACTTTTAGATAAAAAGCAGAAACCTTATTATTTATATCGAAACCACAATTTTCCATGCCAGTAATGCTTTATTTTTTGAATCACCTGCAAAATATGTGGAAGTTAATGAAGGTTTGTTTGCACATTCTTATAAGGCCCTGTTGCCATTAGGTCTCAAAACGATTCTGAACAAATAGTATGAAAACGGACGAAAATTGAGCGATGGAGACACCTTCGTATTTGTTTCAGATTCTCTTGACAAAAGTGGAGTAGGCTAGTAACGGTTGAAGAAAATACAAAAACGTATTGATCCGCGAAAGGAGACATACAAAAACAAATAATCGAAATAGAGCTTAAATCAGCAGAAATTTTGGTTCCGCTTTTTCGAAAATTTGAAAAATCTGGTGAACAATGCAAGCTCTCTTGTTTGAGAGGCAAAAGGCCACCATGGAGGTAATCTCTTTTTGGCAATGCACGTAAGCCTTTTAAATAGATTCAAATACTGTTCAGGCTGCCTTCTGCTAGCCGGAAAATTTTTGCTGCCTTTTGCAAGCCAAAAAGTATGATGACGCCAAAATGGAATAGAAATGCACTTAAGAAATATCAGCCTAAGAACCTTTTTCTAGAAGATAGAATTAGTGTTGTCAGAAGTGAGAGAACATAAATCAATTGGTATGAACTGTTAGCGTGCAAATTTTAATCTTTTATAATTGAAGGGATAATTTATTTTCTTTACCAAGCAGCTCCATTTTATCACCTGATCTGTCTTTCAACGTTTTCAATGCTTTAACTATTGAGGGTGTCAAAAATGGTTTGGACTTTCTAAAGACTTTAAGGGCCTGAATAAATCGCAGAATGCTGTTCGACATCTGCTGTGTGTATTCTAAGGCGTAAATCCATTAGAATGTGAAAGCAAGCATAAACAAATAGCTCAGGAATCTGGCAAATGTTTGCAAAGGGGTTTCAAACCGTCTTTTTAGCATGGTATGGTACTAAGAATATCTTTGTAGTTCCAACCTATCTCATTTGATGGATGTTTTAAAGTCCAAAACATCAGTTCTGTCAAGAAATCGCCAACACCCAATATTCAAATCATTACTAGATACAATTAGGAAAGCCACTCAAGCTGACAGAATCGACCATTGAATGTCCATTTTTTTGGCAGTCAAGGAACTCTTAAATAAGCTGTTATCATCAATAATGGCGGGTGAGAATACGGTTACCAATCGCTTTGATAAATGCTTTTTTAGCCAAAGAAGAAATTCTAGTGCAGCTAATAGTTAATATCATCATAAAATATTGATATAGCAAAGTGTGATAGAATTAAGGCGATCATTTTCACTAATTTGTTGTTTTTAAGTTGACCTGTAGGAAGTAAAAGAGAACTGTTTATCTTACAGTTGGTATAGAACCTATTTTAATCCTTGATAGGAGTTCCTTCGAAGAGTTTACTTTAATAACAGAACAGCCCACACTTAGATTTGACTTGTTACGAGTTTCTTTGACGACCTTTGCTCAGCAGCTGAACCCGGATTCCATTACTTAGCCTATGCTGCTATTGACACTTAAAACTGACCACTTTCGGAGCACCATTCCCAGAAAACCTATTAACAAAACACGTATATTTTACAGCCATCAGTGGCAATTTAGCAACCACTTTTTTCAACACTTGGGTACCAGTCATTGCAAAGTTAAGTGGGAAATGAGTGCAGCAGTAAGGATATTTTGATACCTTGTTTCCTTGTGATGTCTTTCTAGCATACACAGTGACAGATCGACCGCTTACGGGCCCTTACGGCAACTTATTGGGTTTGTTCGAACTGGAGCATTTTTGCTTAAACTGGGTTTAGATTTACTTTAAAGTACCCTCTCTCTCGTGACACTGTAACTGGATATGTGTGCCTTAACAGAGGGCAAATGCATTGACATTTGAGCAAAATAGAGAGTACATGGCTTAGGCAAAACTTAACCTTTCTTTTTCTCGTATATAGTTTGCTAATTGTGGAATGATATAGTACCCATTTCAGACTTTAATTTCATTATGGTACAAGTGCTGCTACATTTAAACGAAATAAATTACAGGTAATCAATTCCTTTAGATCCTTTCTCATTCCATCCCCACCTTGCCATGTACATCTCTTCGTTTGCAAGATTCTTGATGCCCTTTACAAGTTTCAAATCTCTTTCTGTCTATTATTTCTCTGTTCTTGAACGTTGTTGGTGATATTCAATGTTGGTAATAGCTAAAGCCCGGGTTGTAAACTGAACGATAAAACTTTTCAACGTCAACACAATAGGCAAGCTGCTATGGCATGTCAGTGGCCAAAGCGGCATGTACCAAGTATACCACTTCGTAGATACAACCAAGTAAAGTATAACTTGAAATTGATAGAACATTACATCTAAAATTGAAATTGATATAACATTACTTTTGATTAATTTTAATTGGGGCGTTAAATAGAGGGGGCTTTTATTGAGACAAAAATTAAGATAGGGGGGCCTTTATTGGAGGGGGCGTTTAAAGAAAGGGGAGTTTATTAGAAGCAATACGGTATACTGTTGTCTATACATGCATGCATATGCATGTACTTATGTATTCATATATAGAACAACAGCTACGTTCTTATGTAATCGAAAACTGCCATGGAAAAACCAAATTGATGTTAGACAATCCCACAATTATTATTTCTCAGTACCAAAAATTATATCAATTTATCAAATGCCTTTTATAAAAAATTGTATCATTTTATCTTTGGTATCTTTAACTTTTGAAAGCTTGCTGATATGCAGTCTGGTAAACCTTTTCAGATTTCGAATGGAAGGACAACATAGGTTTGACCCTCAAAGATGACCTTATTTTCAGGGTCATGAGCTTAATGAAGAACAGGAGCACCGTCCGATTCGCAAAAGTCGGACGCGTGTAAGTCGGGTATTTGTATAAGTGGGACAAATGCGTATCCCAAAGCGTGCGATTCTTTGAAACCGATTCGCGTACGTCAGGCAGATTTCCTTGGTATGCATTGATTCTCTTTGGGTATGCGATACTAGGTACTGATACAAGTTGCGTTTAACAAGATTCGAGCCTCTTCCATCGCAAATGACGAAACACGTTATCGTTTAGACAGTTGAATCACCTAAGAAGATGATGTAACGTTTTAATACAGTAAGACTTAAAAAGTCAGTGTTTGGAGTTTTTTATTCGTGAAGTCAACGGTGAATGGCCTGCGCAAGTCAATATTTTACGTACCAAAGGCTCAATGTTAAGGGCTTGTCTTTGTAATTGGCTTTATGTTAATAAGATAGCGACTGTGCGTAGAATGAGAGATTAAATCGCGTTGGTATGTTGCTGAATTAAACGATATCCCGATTTTTTACAGACATTGCTGACAGTTGGCCAGTGATGCGATCTGCTATGGCGTGCAACATAGAGGTTTGGGATGTCGAGCACCAAGGCATTTGCTCCTGTTAATACTTCGCCATGAATCCAAGTAAGATCAACAATAACAGCTGCCCAAAGTTTTACAGCGAAAAGGACATTCACAAGTTATCATGCCGGTCTTGCAATGAAAAACTGACGAACATGAGAAAGACTGCCGTACGGTGGTTGTACATGGAATGGTATAAGAGAACAGTGCTTGGTCAGTGCTTACCCGCGGTGAGTCAGGTCTTTTATTCTACAGTGGTTTTTTGATAGGCATATCGTCTGGTGCATGTGGTAACTTCTTCGGTAAATCATGTGGCTTTCTAGAGATCTAGATCATTGTCAAGGGCTTTTGTTGCAGCGTTTCCGATTAAGACCCGAATAAATCCAGGTTTTCCGGTTAAATTCAGCAGGGAGGGTCTTTAGGCACATCAAAGACTTTTGTTTTGAAACTAAAAGTTACAGCTTGGCAAGATCTGTCGCATTGTTCCTTATGTATAGAAGCTTTTTTAGTCCTTCGTATCATTCGAAATTTAGCTTTCGTTTATCAGGTAGATAATTTCGATAGCTAGACTGTAGGCTGGGGCAATGCAAAAAACACTTATATGTCTTTTTTCAAGATGAGATATCATATGCCAGCAATAATCCTAATAGAGTTGTAGATATTCTCCAACTTTCACAAAAAATTCGCGATCTACGATTTTGCAATGTAGTTTTTCATTCAAATTTGATTAATGAGCATCCATAGTACATGGATAAACGTAACTTCAATTTGAACTCCAATTCCCTTTATAGAATCTCTTTCCTTGCATTCTCTTCTTACCCTCGCTCATTTTGTTAAACAAGAAATTTGAAAATCCATGGTCAGTTGTATTTTCATTGGTTGGTCAGTTGTATTTTCATTGCTAAAAATGTATGCTATAACAAGCATTTATATAATCAATGGCTCTCTAGATCCCCTGAAAATCCTCCCCAACTTTTGCAACTGAGGAAGCCCGGATGGCTCGTAAACTCAGCCATATACCCATTCATTTCCTCATCACATACACCGCTCCTGTACTAAAATTCTCTAAATCAGAGAACTTTTCCTTGTTCATGTCAAGTTTTCTTCTATTGCCTCAAGTTGTTGTGTTAGCGCGCAAATGTTCCAATCGCGGAAACATTGCTTAAAAATTCCAGTTGTTGCTGCGGATTTTCTATTTTCATCTGATACTCTATCTTCACCTCTTTGCAAATCGCATCATCTATTTTATCCATAAACACAAGGATAATGTTTCTATCATTATTTTGATTTTGATTTGTGAGATTGATAAATCGCGTTACTTTAATCCATAATTTACAGTTGATTGATTGAAATAATATTTTTTGCATCAGTGGTCACGTATTGCAAACATTTTAGCGGTGAATTTTCATTAGAGAAGCAGATCTCCATTGCATTCAACGAAGGGTTAGATGTTGATTCTCTTAGGTGCAAAAGCTCCATATGAAAATGCAACTTTATCTATGAAAACAGTCAGTATTTTGAAACACGAATGCACGAGTTGCTTTGATGATTCTATTTTTACAAACGTTTTAACACACAATCAGACCTTTCATCAGACATTACGTCTCAAATTCGTACAAAATCTGGTCCACCATTAGTCCTCTGTATGGCCGTTTCTTATCTGATTTGTCCATCTCCAAACAATTAAAAAGCCAGGAAAATAAGGAATAATCTTTTAATGTGTTTCGGTTTATTCATTGCTTTATTTTGTTATATCGTTTAATACATGATTTTCAGTCTTCTTTTCAACACCGTGGTCCTGTTTTTAGATCAATAATTTCATCGCTTTCTGCGTTTATCACATTGTGGCCCTAACAAATGATTGGAAGTCTGTGTCCCTGGGAAACAGATGCTATTAAACATAAATTGGTTCTTTTTCTTCAACTCGTCGTTGGATCTTTGGCGATTAATTTTATGCAAGCAGTCACCTTTCTGGAATCATATTAACTTTTTTCAATACTAAATAAATCCTGTCCTTACTGTTCAAAATCTTTTTGCTGAGACAATAACAAATATGCTTCAAAAACATTGTTGTTTTAGCCTTTCCATCCACCTTAGTTTATTACAAGCATGTCTATCGTGTTCAATCTGTTTGTTACAAGCACAGAAGATTTCTCAGCCTATCTATTTTTCTCTAAATAAGTCCCTTTATGCATAAAACATCTTTCAAAACTGTCCTGATTACAGTGTTTTCTTCGAGATGAATCTTGTTATGTACCAATAAATTTCAAGATGCTTGCTAACTCTCGTGGTGGCGATCTAAAGTGAGGTTAGTTATGGACCCTATTGTAATTAGACGAAAGCTTGAATTGCTTTCTGTGGTGTCCGCTTGAGTTTTGTTTGCAGCTATTCAAAGATGTATTTCTGTGGAGTTTTACTGTCCTGGGAAAATGTGGTGAGACTATCACAGTACATATTTTTGTAAATGCTTATGTTTCTGTGGTGCAAGTAATCTCAGTGTAGTGATGCCTTTTGTGAGTAGTCTCTCTACAACGGCACAAAGATGCACAATAATGTAAATAATATACTTCTTTATGGCACTGAACATAACCAAAATCTCAATCAGCTATTGATACCTAGGGTAAATATCTGGGCTCTAGCATTTTTGTTGAAAATCATACTTGTGCATTATCTAGCATTCTCTTATGCGTAAGAGGTTAGAGAGAAAATTGTAATGAGAGAGAAAGATATTAGATGAAAACAGAAGTTAAAGCAGTTGAAATTTGTAAATACACTATATTCCCATTTTTACATAGTATGGTTTGATATTATGGTATGCAACTATCTAATACCAGAGAAATAACTTGGTTTAAATGAATGAAATTGGCTTGGTAACAGCTAATTGTTTTGTAAGAAGAAGAGAATTGACGTGGAAGAAAAACTGTAACTGTAAATATCTTTTGGTATGTTTTCTGGGCTTAAATTGCTGTAATCAGTCTTGTTCGTCACGCAGACACTGGTCTCAACCACGGCTTTCTGCTGCAACATAACATTGTTACTATTACAAAGACATCAAGTTAAAAAATAAACAATTACAGTCAAAAGAAAAACTGGATTAAGAGTGCTACAACCTTTGAACCATGAATATAAGATAAAAATGATTGAAATTTTCAAAGTAAGCTTGCTAAAGTAGGATAAATTAATGTGTTTAAGAACTGAAACAGAAGGGAGAACGGCAATTAAGCCAACAATGGAGAGATGGTAAGAGTAAAACTTAAGCTTGTTTAAGAGAGGGCGTTCATTCTGCGAAGAGTATCTGAGGATTTAAAATATTGTTCGGGGAGTAAGGCGAATTAGCGAGGAATGAAAACGCATCACAAGAACGAAGGAGGGAAATATTTGTGCATATGAACTAGGCTTCAGATATTATGCTTTCCGGATTATATATTTACATAAATAAGAAAATAAAACAAAATGTTGGAATGCAGTGTTTGGGTTAACGTCATTTGTGTATAGATTATATTGTATATAGTGTTTATGCAGGTTGGCGAATATACATACAAGAGCTAATCAGGAAGTTTAGAAGGGAAAATAATAGCTGTTTGACAAGATTTTGTCGAAACAATCTTTCCGCTCTTCAGTATAGTAGTCAAATCTATGTGAAAGGACACAAAATACGCATATTTGTCTTTCAACTTAAGCAGATGGATTAAATGTGAAAATTCTTTCTTGATCTCCTTATCTTTAGTTTAGGAATATAGTGTCTCTTTCGTATGCTATTTATGACAACTTTATTTGTTTTTATTTGAAAAATTCGTCATTGGTCGATCATAGAAAAAATATCGCTTTGTGCCTCAATCGTGTTTATATGTCCCGAATTCCCATTCAGCATAACTAGAGACGAATATCGTCCAAGATAAAGAAGATTAGTATCCTCTTAGGGCAGGGTTTGATATCAAATAGATTTGTTACTTAATAAAGAAAGGAGACGTTCCAAACAGTGTGCCATACAAACTAGCACTTGCTGCATCAATCCTGCAGGTTATTTAGGTTATGTATTTAGGTTAAAATATTCGCGCTGGGTGAGGTAATACATTTAGATACACAATCAATTTAGTGGAGTTCTTCTTTTATCAACTCTTGAATGTGAATTACTTTTTGATGAGATTGCCCAGATAAACCAACGAAGCTTCTTTACTCTCTGAGACATTTTCATTAAGACTTTTTAGATTTTTAGTTTTGTAGGATTTCCCGGATTTAACTCTTACTACATCCTGTACTTTATTGCCTTGAAGGTATTCATCGATCATCTTTATCATCTATTTATGTGAAGCTTCTCTTTGTTAATTCTTTGTTGTATTTTTAAGCTCTTAATGAAGTTTTTTCTATCAATCTTGTTCTTGGATTTAAGTTTACAAAAAATTTATTTCGTTTCATGAAGCTTTAAATTTCGTGGTTTCCCTAACCTTATGTTTTGCATGAAAGGAATAGATGATACTGATGGAAATATCAACATAGATATTAACATGTCGAATATATAATTTTTCATTTTTGAACATTCATTCTGCTGTGATTCATTAATGTTATGTTATGTTATGTTATGTTATGTTATGTTATGTTATGTTATGTTATGTTATGTTATGTTATGTTATGTTATGTTATGTTATGTTATGTTATGTTATGTTATGTTAGTTATGTTATGTTATGTTATGTTATGTTATGTTATGTTATGTTATGTTATGTTATGTTATGTTATGTTATGTTATGTTATGTTATGTTATGTTATGTTATGTTATGTTATGT
>NW_027019302.1:7025296-7160546 GCF_013076305.1 Rhopilema esculentum
AAGGCTCTACTTGAATGCATCGATTGTAGATTCCTTTAGCTATGCTATGCTATGCTATGCTATGCTATGCTATGCTATGCTATGCTATGCTATGCTATGCTATGCTATGCTATGCTATGCTATGCTATGCTATGCTATGCTATGCTATGCTATGCTATGGTATGCTATGCTATGCTATGCTATGCTATGCTATGCTATGCTATGCTATGCTATGCTATGCTATGCTATGCTATGCTATGCTATGCTATGCTATGCTATGCTATGCTATGCTAAGCTATGCTATGCTATGCTATGCTAAGCTATGCTATGCTATGCTATGCTATGCTATGCTATGCTATGCTATGCTATGCTATGCTAATGTTATGTTATGTTATGTTATGCTATTCTATGCTATGCTATGCTATGCTATTCTATGCTATGCTATGCTATGCTATGCTATGCTATGCTATGCTATGCTATGCTATGCTATGCTATGCTATGCTATGCTATGCTATGCTATGCTATGCTATGCTATGCTATGCTATGCTATGCTATGCTATGCTATGCTATGCTATGCTATGCTATGCTATGCTATGCTATGCTATGCTATGCTATGCTATGCTATGCTATGCTATGCTATGCTATGCTATGCTATGCTATGCTATGCTATGCTATGCTTCGATGAAATTTAGTAAAACATGATGTGAAAAGTTGTAAAACATGTTGATATGATGTGCTTTGGTTTCTATGATATTATACGATATTGCTTGGCATGATGTATAAATTGATTATTTTTCTGTTCCGTAGTATTTAAAAAGAGAATGGCTAACGTAGAGTCATCCATCAGTTGATACTGTGTGTTACTGCTAAAAGAATATAGTTGTAATTGAGAATATGCTGGAAGCGATATGATCTGCAGATAAATTCGAAACATATCACTATCAACTCTGTTATCACATTGCTAGATCCATATTACTGATAAGCTCCACTCTAATAGCCAATCACTCAGCAAGAATTCGCTTCTTTAGCTTTAAGCCACATAGAAAGCTGCAAGAAACAATAAATTATTGGGAAGACTTGATTAGAAAACAGTATCCTGTCATTTGGAGCCAACAATCGGTTTAAAAGCCAGTAAATCAATACTTCCCTGTTTTTTCCTTTTTTAGCTAAATTGCCAAAGGTCATTTGTGAACTTCATTTTCAAATGTGTGTTTTGCACGTTGCTAGTTGTTTGGCAAGCATTAATAAACTTCTTTAGTTTAACAAATCCTTCTAGTGCCACTTAAATTTCTTCTTAGGAAGATTACACGGGATGGTGGCTAGCTATCTATATCAGTTGATATTGTTTGCTAGATAAGGGCCTTAACCCTTATTTCTTGGATTAAAAGTAATCCGATTGTTCACTAAACAACTACCTTAGGCTTGAAAACAATTTATCATTTGTTAGAGCAGACATGGGAAAAACAGTCTTATTTGCCTGCAGTCGTCTGATAGAGTTATTAACTATTGAATTTTCAAGATTTCCTTGTTGTTCCCATAAGTTCTTGATTTATTAAAGTTGTTTTTCTTGTAAATGATTCTTTAGACGTCCACATTTCGAACCATTTTCCACTAAGCTGTAACTTGCTTCTAGCAACCGCAAATAAAACTATTCCTTCAATAATTAAGGTCTTTATCAGATAATGGGTACTTTCTTTAGTGATAACAGCTGTTGTGGGAATGGATAATGAGAGATACAAAAACATAGGCCCTAAAATAGGTTTATTTGTTTTGAAACACAGTTTTGGAAGAAACTTCAGACGCTAAAAATGAGCTGCTTTGGTGTATAAACATAATGAGTATGTCTAAATGCGGCATTCTTTTCCTGGCTTTAAAGTTTGTCTACATAAAATATTGCAAAGGCTTTCTTCATGCTTCGAAATAGGAAGCTCTGAAAGGCGTATACCTTGAATAGAATGTAGCATTAATTTGCATGAGACATTTAGATTTGGCGCTGTTTGTCACGAGACTGTCACGAGGCTAAATGACAGTTAATAGACAACCCTGCATGTAGCTGAGTAGAGGGTTAATTGATTTCAAGGCAGGAGAAATCAAATGTTTAGCAGCCTTAATATCTATATCTATTTCTTAATCACCATCAACGTGAAAAAGCTGATTTGAGGAAACATGCTCAGTTACAGAAATTGAGGATTTCCTGTAAAACGTTGTTCATTGACTGGGTTCTCTTACACAAAGGAGGAAGTAGACGGTTGACCATGACATTAAGAATGTCTCATTTTGTATATTGTTGTGACATGAAGTTGTACCAGTTGGCACTGATCGTAAACTCGGCGCCAACAGCAGATGGCAAGAAAATCTAACAAATTATGTCACTCTTAAAGCAATTTATGTCATCTGAAATCTTTATAAGGACACTGCTGTTTTGTGGTCGTTTTTGATCCGTTCTTTCACAGTGATTCTCATATTTAACAGAAATTCGTGACTGCATCCACCTAAAAGATTCTTGAATGTCGATTCCTTATTGTTGTTTGCCATTCATTTTCTGAGATACTTGTCGTCTTCTTTTGCCAATGAAAGTTCTCTCGTACTTGATTGCAAATCACATATTCTTCGTCTTCATATATTAGTAGGCTGCTTAAGAGTCTAATATAGTGAAACTGTTCAGTTTTTACTCTTATACTTTTCACAATATTATATCTCAGCTATATTTAACAAGCCATTGAAAGAAGTTTTTAATACCTTGATTGGGTCCTTGATATACACTTCTAACTTAAAAATAACTGGAGTCATATAACTATTTGAAAGTTGCATCAAGCTACTTTTTCATATAACTACAAGTCCCTATTGTTGTAATCCACTGTATTCACGCTTTCTTTAAGCATTGTACTGTATTCAGAGAGGTATTTATGTGCACTCTTTCTTCTGTTTAGTATTGCATTAGCGCTGCCATCACCGCGTCCTTAAACATGTCAATTATTCTTATTAACGTAGAGAAAGAAGCATGTTTCTATTTCATATACAAGCATGCATAATATGAAAAGATTTCCTCTTTGATCATTGTTTGCCCAGTGTCAATATGCTCATTGAAACAGAAAAAAGGAACACACACCACACGTTCGGGAAGAATCATTCTGTTTTTAGATCAGCTTCAGAAAACACTAAAAACCTTCGTGTGCCACCTGATAAAAACTTCTGGTTTAGCTGTGAAATCACCGTATCTAAGAAATGAAATGTGGGTCTTTGCTCTTCCATATCATGAAGTAGATCAGCAATTTGGCTATATGCTGATAGATCCCCGC
Organism: Rhopilema esculentum; assembly: GCF_013076305.1. The sequence goes on from NW_027019302.1 coordinate 7,028,575, forward strand.
CCTGCATTACCAAGGTCATAAATATGATGTTCAGTATGGTTTTTCCTGAACAGTTAAACAAAAGGGAGAAAAATTTATAGACGTTGATAACAAATGATCTTGGGTTAAGTTGACGCCAGATTTAGGTTTTTCAAAAGGGTGATCGCGTTACCCGAGGCTGGTTTCACCACCAATAAGTATATGGGCTAATGGCAATTCTCATTTCTGGTACTTGGGTCAAACTATGCTTTCATTAGAATCAGCATAATACCATTAGTACTGTTAAAATGACTAAAAGTGGAGCATAGTTTAGGGGCCAGATTGCTCTTTGCAAATTAGACTTTTTATGTCTAATCGATCCTTCATAGAATTTCTTCACCCAGCCAGTTCTATCCAATTAAATTCTAGCCACTGCTAGGTTGGCCTTGTGTAGTCGTGAAAAGAAGAACTCATGGAAAATCAATCTGTTTTCTGCCGAGGCCCCAAAGAGCGTTTTTCATTCTAGTCCAATCAAATTGCAATCAGATTTCAAGCAAAACGTATAAGCTGATTCATATGCAAATTGTCCCTACGTGAGAACGCAATGTATGCACGGTGGCCTAATTTGCTACACAAGCCTTCAATATAAATTACTGTTTGATTGTTATTGGCGCACAAGTCAAGAGCTCCTCGTATTGGCTTTGAAATGTAATTAAGAGGTACTAGGGCTGTTATACATATTTACTTCCTTCCACATTTAACTTCTATCCACATGAGAGTTCTCAGCGTTATTAAAAAATTAGCCCTTAAACCTTTTCTTATAAAAACGAACTTTTTTATATATAGTTGATACATTGTATTTGAGTATATGGAGAGCTAAAGATCTGAACACTTAGATCAGTGATCCAGTTTTTTGATCTAGCCAAAGGTGAATGCAAGAGACTACCTATAAAATGGGTCTTTGTAGCTATGGCAACCATTGTCCTTGGCATTAGTGATTGGCTGGTTCGCAAAAAGCAGCCGATGTTGATTAGGTATGTTAGATATGATTAAGGATCAGAAATACCGTTAACGATGCATATCAAACACGTGATCCAAGAAGCTGATAACCAGGTCACGAGTTTTGTTGGATGCATTGCAGTGACATTCGAGGTCTTGTATGGAGCATTACGTCGCAATCTAAAAAGTGCACAAAGATGTGGAAGCCTGTGACAAGCTTGCATCGTTTTCTTACTAGTGAATAATCTTTCAATATCTGTAAGTAGACACATTTTCAAGAAAAAAGGAGAGTTATTTTTTCTTGTTTTTTTGTATTATTTATTGCAAATATTCATTTTAAATCTCACATAATAAACCTGATTAGTAAACGAAATCATAATTTCCGGCGGCAATAAGGATCAATGGCTTGTAGCTAGTTAAGTCGGTGTGAGTCACGGCACCATGCCTGATCCATATATTAGTTATTAACTTGAAGGCCCATGCCTTCTCTAGTTTTTTTCTTTCCTTGAAAAACTGCACGCAGTTGGAGAGGCCCTGTTCTCGAGACTTGGAATTTCTATTCATGGTGCTATGATCCTAAAGCAATAATTACCAACTCTGGGCACATGGTGCTTGTCGCTAATTTTAGGCCCATTTGCCTCTTCAACCCCATTCGAAATGTTTTTGCTTCATATCATTATGATATCTTCTATCCATCCATAGCAATGTTTGTTTATATTCTTGCAACCAAGAGAGATGTCTTCGAGGCCAGTTTCGCTGCAGTTTTTTTAATGCCAGAGAAATGAAGCATAGTTTGCTCATTTTCAGATAACACCTTGTAGCTCTTTCGACAGAAATGTTTGATCAGAAGAATACGATACCTAATCTGGCTCCACTTTCAATCTTTTTCCAAGAAAATGTGCGATACCATCTATTCTCCCCTGAACTTTTTACCGAAAGTGTATACAGTCCACTTCTAAGTACCACGATTTGATTCTCTCGCTGTAATTTGCGAGTCTATATTTGGTGTTTTACTCCTATTTGATCAATGTTGAAGACCGTTGTAGGAAGATGTTCGTTTTAGGGAGGTTTCCGTTGTAATACGGTATCATTCTTTGGAGTTTAATTTAACAGGCTTTGACAGCAAGAAAAGAATTGTTTGACAAAATATATTTGTCCGTTCTTTGGAAGCGTCTGTCATTAGGTTGTGTCTATTTGGTGTCTGTGTGTTCAAATTGGCTCATACCAAGACTGTTCTCCATATCACTGTTATGTTCACATATGCTAGAAGTAGGGTGTCCTTTTTATGGCTATGAGGTAGATTATTGAAAATTGAAATGAAATGCGAAAATGATTGGATATGCTTTTGTTGTTTTCTAATAACTGATTATTATTTTCTTTATTTTCACCAATTAAGCTGTTTTTAAGCAGACACGAGTACACAAAAGGCATGTGCCCAGCGCCTCTAATGAAAAGGTAGTTTATCGTTTTCCTTCACAAGGGATTTCTCGCTTTTCAACTTGTTGCTCATACCAAACTCCTAGCACTTAAAACGAATCTGTTTTTTCATCAATGTGTAAAAGCTGTAGAGGTATTTTCTTTTTCTTTTGTACGAGCACCTTTGCCAAATCTTTTGATCATCACATGCAGGCGAAACTATGCAATTCGTTTTGCAAGCTTCAATGAAAGTGTTTTAGAATGGTACTTGTACGTAATGGAATCTAAACTTTTTGGAACAGTAAACCCTCTATAAGCGCTTCCTCCAAAGTGGTGTCAGAACATCGAAATGTTGGGACGCCCGATGAAGCCCGGTTGATGATGTCTGCATTGTTATTCGATTCTGATCTCAATCACATCATACTAAATAGAATAAAAACATGCTCACTTTATAAATCCATAATAGAGCATTATGCCTCTTAGCTAAAGATTACCAATTGTTGATTAATCAATGTTTTCAAGTGCTGCCTCGATTTGGGCGCCATTTTTGTTATATTTTGAGCATGCCCTTACTTGCCTGTCACACAACAATCAATAAAAAGAAAAGTCTTTAGAGCATAAAATTAGCTGTTATTAATCAGGTGAAGTATGTCGTCAAAATTGGTCCAAATTGGCTAATCTCTTGGCACTTTAAGCTATCTTTGAAGCGTTTTACTTCATACTTGTTATTCACAAGATCACGTTATTTTTTTGTAATCAGTACGTTTTGATCTTTCTTCATTTGGAAGGCGTGCAGCGCTGCGGAGGAGAGGTTTTTCTTAGTAATGTTAGACAATCGATTTCCAAATCAGAATCTGTTTGCAAGTAGGTCCAGGAGATCGGTATATTGATAGTCAGAGTTGAGAAAGAGGAAAATGCAAAACTCATTTCCTTTTTTATTCCCTATACCTGCACCATAATTTTTTGATAGAAATCTAAAGGCAACTCACCGAGAAAAATTGTTTTTCTCACTTTTGTTACCTGGGTTAGCATAATGTCCCTCTTGAACTCAGCGGACGTTTAGTGTGCAAGCAGGATATTTGTATGACTTTTGAATTTTATCATGCCTGGTTTAATTGGAATTCTGCAATTATTGAAAGACTTTCAACTGTTCTAGGCCAGATATGAAGAGAGACTCATATGTTTAGGTTGCTAGGGTTGCAGGCCGGTAAAAGGATGAGGGTGTAGCATTCAGTATTTGCTCCAAATCGAACACCCTTTTCAAGCACCGTCTCTATCTGGGCCAAAGAGAATATTAGGCCTTTAGGATTTTGCTGCACCGCTTGTTGCCCCCCCCCCCTTCCTCCGCCCTCAGTTTTCAAGAAACGAGTATTTTAAAGACCTCAGTTCTTTAAAACCACAGCCCTTTAGTTTCCTTATTAAATACAATTTTCCACTGAACAGCAAAACAAAATTAGAAAGAGGAAAATGGTCATTTCTCTGTGTCAGAAACCGACTGATTCCAGATATCTTGCACATCATGACACATTCCACCAATAGAATTGTAAAAAGGTAAAAACAAAAATACGTAGATAGAGACAAATATACTGATCATTGTCCTTACAACTATCTGACTTTTCGATCATTTGATAAGCTAGGAATAACTCCTTTTTTGCTATTCACAATATTAAATACTATATCTAACTCTCTTTAATCTACAAGGTTGTGTGACAGCGTAAAATTTAACTAAGCCGGGGTTGGTATTACTTCACGATTTCTTAGATTAAGCTTATCTGCCACTTACGTTTGGCTTTGCATATGAAATACCTATTCAATTATAAATCTAGAAAACTTTGTTACCAAATGTGACTCGATGTAAAGAATAATTCTACTAGAAAACATTTCTTAGAATATTGAGACTTGAACGTGGCAAAATTTAAAAGTAAACTAAAATAATAGCCAGGCTTGGATTTCATCAACGATGGACTTTCAATCTCTATGAGTTATATATTTAAAAAATGTTCCCTTACTAGCGTTGGTTTGCCCTTAAAGTAGGAACATTTTGCCTTACAAATTTTCAAAAAATTCACTTAAACAAAGCCAAATGAATGTTAGGCGCCGTCGGTCTTTCTGAACAGCGTCTGCACAACTTTTTTCATGGACTCGAAAGGCGTTTTTACCGTTATAGTATTCTATTCAAAAGTCATTTTCCGCTTGATGTGATTTAGCAATGTCGTTTTATCTAATTTTTGCAGTATAAAAGGTGACCAAGTTCAAATCAAGGATTTGAAAAATATGTCAGGTTTTTATATTCAATTGAATTACTGTTTGACGCATTTAAAGTATAATCTAACACAAGAACATCTGTAGGAGAAGCTGCAAAAGGAGAAGCTGCAAATACAAAAAAAAATTAATATTGATGACCCTAGGCGATAAACTTTCATAGAATTTATTTGAGCTACTGATATCTCAAAACTGATAGACAAACTCGACCAAAGAGACCTTTCTTATCAAGAACTTTGAATGCAAAACTTCTAGCAACTTATGCAGGAAACATCAAAGACTAACTTCGAATATAAATTTCAAGCTTACGTCACTGTCCTAAGTAAAGAAAGTTGTCTGTTTTTTCAAATAATTCGACAGGGAAGCGACGGAATTATCACTAATCCAATGATGCATCACATCAAATTATTAAAAGTGCACACCCGAGTTCCTTGTTCCCAAAATACCATATCATTGAACTATTAGATCTTGTTAACTATAATGGGAAAGAGGGACCAAACGTCAATAGTACCTCGATTCGAAATATTCATCTATTGTCAAACGAGGCAAGCAGATTAGGCGAATTTCCGATCTACTTCGAAACTGATTGGTATTAAGGGCCACATTTAATGGATTAGTTTGTTTATTTAAAGACTTTTGTAAACAAACGATCAAGGGAGACAGTATATCTGTGTGTGAGGGCATGCTTACTAGGAATTTCTGCATACAATGTCGTAGTGCTTAATCCATTGGTTTGTTTCAAACACATGTGGTACGGCATAACTTGTCAACTGCTTCTGCGAAACACACTGCTTTTATTACGTAGGACCCCAATCTCTTGTCTTGTAGCTAGGAGGGAGCCTGTATTACTCATTGCACATCCGCAGTGCTCATTGGATAGCACATGCGAAAAATTCGAGCTTGGTCAATAACACAGCAAGGTTGAATAGCTTTCTTTTCAAAATCATCTCATTGGGAAGCTTGGGAAGAAAATTTTTCCTTCAGTCTTTTTCTGCGGGTTTCTCTCATCTCGGAACTGACGTCAGAATGAGAAGGTCTAGGCTAGAGTCCGAAGTCATGATGGTTCTGTTTTCGTATTTATTACTTTGAGGATGTGACAAATGTTGCCAGGAAAGGCGAGGTATTGGTGTTGTGAATGCTTTGAAGAAAGCTGCAACTAATCCATGTGGACACGTGCTCTTAATCAGACACTATCCATTCCCTTTTGCATACTGAACAGTGTGACTGTGCTTTTCAAGTACTCGCTTGTTTGTTTATAAATGTGCTTTTTCAGAATACGCGAACAGTGTTTACGAAAATTGCTCCAGGAGGTAGTTTTCAAAGAAATTTTTCTCTATTGAATCTTTCCTGTAAGTGACATTCATTGAAGGTTTATGACACCTGACAACGACAATTTTCAGTTAGTTTTTTTAAGATTTGAGTTTTTTCGAAACAAGCTTAAGAAATAGCTGTATTTGTGTAGCTTATAAAGAAATGGCAACAATTGCGTAGCCTGATGCCATAAGCAAAATATGATGCCGCAAAATATTCACGGGACAGAATTATTTTTGGGATTTCTTTTGAGAAGTGATTCATTGATGACGTCATAACAATATTATTTAGATTCTCCATTAAGTGTCTATTGTTTTGAATTGATTTGTAAACTTAAGAACTAAACCAAATTTAAATGATTTTAAAGCAAATGTGGCTTTGTCTTGGTGAACTTTGTTTAAATTTTCACATATATGGCCATTAACAATGATTCTTCGGAATATGTTTTCGGAAGATCTGAATGCTTCTTTTTATGTCGACAACCTTTTTGCTGTGATGAATTGGATGCGTATGGCACTCCTTTGCGCAAATCACCAATTGGTTGATAAAGTTTAGTTGATGCTATGCCAAATGACTGGGAAGGGCGGTATTGATTGGTTTGCATCTGAAAAATTGAAATTGAGGCATTTTTGCTCGAAAAAGCACTTTTTTATGATTTAGAAAAATATTCAGCTTAAGCCAAGGAGACACGAGAGGTCCACGAGACCTCGCTCTATTCTGAATCAGAGATGTATGCATGCTGAATTTTTTGCCATTAAAAGGAATATGTTGCGTTTGCAGTTTGCTATTACAATAAAAACTTTTGGAATTGAATTCCATCGTATTGGACTTTTCGTTTCTGCTTTGTGAAATTTTACTGCCATGAAAATTTATCCTCGATCCCGTGTTATGTACAAAACAATAAAGATAACTGTATTGCATTAACCAATCAGATTCACGACACATGCCCTTTATAAAATCCTTTTTTATGCTTTTACAACTTTTATCACTTTTAGCATTACTTTTCCTGCAAAAATGGCTTTATAGCTTTTGAATTTCACTCAAATCCTTAGCTTTTCGTTGCAAATGCCGCTAATATCTTAGCAATATGTCAATAAAGACCTTTGCCACCTCCAACGTAATCCAATCCCTCATTTATGAATTAACCTACAGCCTAACCTTGTGTCTTCTTTAAGACATTTTGTCTGCCTGTATAGTGTCAAGTAAATTCTAATATTGATAGTAGAGAAAGAAATGCTACCAGAGGATTTCTGAAACAATAAAACAGGCGAAAATTCTATTTCAGGCAAAGAAAGAGTGTCTTAAATTCAGGAAAGCGCAGAATTTGAATTTTAAGATTAAATATTTTTGCTTGATTTTGGGATAAACGCTATTGTTGTGCAATTGTTATTTGTGATTTTCAAAGGATGCATCGAGAGAAAATCACTAGAAGTAACAACAATTTCGCTTTTAACACTTATCTTAAAACATACTATAGATCGTTGAAATAGACATTCACTGGTGAATGAGAACTGGCATTCATAATATTTGCTGTTTTTAGGCTCTACATTTGAAGTTTCAATAATCTTTTTCTTGACTCTTGTATTGATGGAAAATATAATAAACCTCAGCCACATATAGTGTTAAATTTGACGTCAGATCTTTTTTTCTGCCATTGAGCAGCTCAACTGATAATTTTGTCTGTTGCCTATCTGCCTAATAGCAATATATTCACAATATCCGGGGCTTGATCATCCAGAAACAGCAAGAATCTAACGAGAATCTATTGCTTTATATTACCATCAAGGTTCAGTAGCTGCAGGCACATACCCTTTTGAGCGTGGAAATTTCATAGCAGTTACGTTGGATCATTCCAATTACCTCTCTATTAAATGAAACCATAGATTGTCGATTATCTCCATCTTTAAAGAGGATGCAGAAGTATACAGACAAATTGACTGTTACAGAGAATGTCTTGATATTTAATTTAAGGCAAAATTAGATTCTGTTTCTATTCGGATTAAGACGAGAGAAACTGTAATAACTCTGCTACCTGCGTTTGACCGCGACGTTCTCTCGTGCAGATGTTGTAGCCTCGTTCTTCAATAGAACACAAAAGTAAGGTTTTATCTATGTTCAAAATTCAATCATCGGCGTCTGTTCTTATACAGTATAGGGTAATTAATCATATCATAGCCCTTCTGGAAGACAGTAAAATGTCCGCAAGATATCATTGTGGACTTTATGATATCTAAAAATGTATTGATTGTTCATTAATCGCATTTCTAGATATACACAGTGATAGGATGCGAGAAATGCATCCGGCAGTCGTGGAAAGCCTTGTAGCAAAGTCACAGAAAGATGCTTTCTTTAGCTGGCTTCGCCGGATTCAATATGCTATGTCGCCTCTTTCAATTTTCTTTCATTTCCGTTGTTTCATTTTATAATAAGTTCTAGGATGGAATCTAGGCCTTGTTCCCAGTGACCTAGGTAATCCACTTCAATTCTGTCTGCAATGGCTTTGAGTAATCCACTTCAATTCTCTCTTCAGTGACTTTGGGTAATCCACTTAAGTTTTCTGCAACTGTACTATCACACATGTACGGCTGTTCTATCAGCGAAGACCTTCTCTGATTGGCCGAAAACTGATAACCTTTCCTTTCTTGAAAACGGTTCCAGATCCCTTTGTATTGGTTACACTATTGAATATGGTTACACTAAGGCCAATTATTTTTTGGAGATATAGAGCAAGTTTTATTGTCGCGGATGATTCCAGATTTAGAAACATTCAACAATGCTTGCTCCATTATCCAAGACGCCGCCTGTGAGGCCCTGCATTTAAGTAGATGATCGGCCATTTTGATACAAGGACGGGCGGCCTAAGCCTACAAAATACCCGGATTCTTTTATGATGAACTAATCACCCTTATATCGCTCTATATTTTTTGCTGGTGAAATCTGGGTTTATCCCTGCCTAAGAACGCACTCTTTATCCTTTTTTCGCCCAAAGGATCGTTAGCAACCCAACGTTGTTTCAAACCTTCAGAAACAACACGGGTTGGCAGGCTATGTGTTGATGCATTTGCATCCTTCCAAAGAATCCAGAGGGAGGTTGAGTAAAACTATAAACCATTGCTTTAACACAATAGAAAAGCCCCTGCGCTTCTCTCCATGAGCGAACCAGTGGCTGAAGCTTCTGCCAATATCAAATAATGGTCTGCGTCAGACTTCTACGACATGTAGCAATGATGCCCACTCTTCTTTAAGGAGAAATATTTCAAGCAATGGTTTAATTACCACTTCATCATGCCGCAGCTATCTTAAGCTAGATGCCATTGTTTTTAAATAACTCGATAACCAGTCATTATATTCCTAATACATTTAGTTATACGGTCTTAAACTTTCTAAGATAGTTTGAATGATGTTAATTGTTACAATCTTTCATGTTTGGCCAAGGATCTGCAACCCTATATCCTTACCAAGTCGGCACTTCTTCGACCAGATTCGTCTCCAGCAAATCGCTTTGGCGGTACACGCTGACGTCTAAATTTGTAATGATTCCTTTGAAGTCGAGAGGACAACAAAGAATGGAATAATGGGATGTTTTCACTTTGCGCGGAGGCGAAAAAGGTCTTAGATCGTCTGACCCGTTCGAGGTAGCAATAGAAAATCTTTATGGATTTAAAATACTGCTTTCTGCATGGCATCCTATTGAATTTTGTTCGATAACATTTATAGATATCCCAGAGCATTCAAACTCTGTAATCTCTCTGGAACGTGGGAATATGATTATATTTACCAAAACTTTCGAAATCTTTGCAATGAAAAGAGTTGCATCGTTTTCGGAGGAATTGAAGTTTCGGATAAACAATGCTCCATCGACAGTTTTACTTAGTTGTTTTTAAACATCTAGCACAGAGACGAATTAGATAGGATTTGCGTTTGTAAAATGAAAAGCGCCACAAAACGACTAGTTCTGTTAGAGGCTTTACCAACCATAAAACCATACCAAATATTTCTTAACTAATTTTAAGACCACTATGTTTACGTACAAACTGCTAAAATTTACCATCTGTGTGTTATTTCTGCGTCCATAACGTAATATTTTCTTTAACGCTTTGAATTTTGCGATTCGTCTTACTGAATGCTACTGTTAATATACAGAACAAAACAATCAAGACTGGCTGATCTTATGATTTCTTCTATGATCAAGTCATGATCACTATAGCGATCAATCAATGATTTAAACAGGGTGACAATCGCTCTTTCATGCAAATGTCAATATAGCGCTTTGTTAAGAAAAATATAACAGTCCAAGAAGTAAAAAAGATTCTATAAGGCAATTCCTTTGAAATAATCTTCAACATAATGTATACAATCTCTTGTTAACATGAGTTAACGTTACAAAGCAAACGGGCCTAGATGCGAATTGGGAATGACGTAAAATCTTATGCTTGTTTTGTCTAATACTTTTAATTCATGAGTTGATAGGGAGTAAGGATGTCAGATACTTATATGGTAAAAGATAGAAATTATCATTGTACGTTTCGCACTTTGATTACGCAAATTCTTTCAACTATTTAGATTACGCGAATTCTTTCGACAAACTAACGTTGTGTAAACTTTTCGATAAATACGTAGACACAGCAACTTTCTGCAACGGCTTAAATTAAAGATAGCAAAATGTTACTGCGCTAGGCCAAACTTGAATGCAAGTGCTCACACTTTTATTTTTGCTATTAGCCTTAGCAGTTACCTCTACCTATTTTCTGTTATCAAGTATAAACTCTCTAAAAATTTCTAATTCGCAACTTCTGTCACATACAACACTCTTATGCGATGATGTTATAGGTTGTTCTCTCAACACTACCATTAATCATTGCTATTTCCCGTTCTTTACAATGCACCCATACATTTATGCCGCAAGCATTTACTCTTCTAGGCGACACTAATGTTATTTTTTCCTATCTTTAAGGAACAACAAATTTTTATTTTTATTCTGCATTTCCACTCCAGCCAAGAATGTTTTCTTCGCTTTCTGAACCTTTAAACTTTGATAGAGTAATAAAATGTTTTTCATTTCCTATTAATTAGAGCTCAACTCTACTAATTAATCTTCTCTAAAAGTGTAGATTCGTAAAATTCTGCCGACAAAAGGTTGTATTTGGGCAATCTTTTTCCAGAAAAGATTATTTTACTTCAAAGGCCTGCAGCAATATCATCTATCTAGAGACAATTTACTACCAGATCTAGGGTCTATGCTGCCATTAATAGCCACAATGGCATTAAGCTGGTTTAGAGTCTCTTTTCCAATGTAACCAAGTTAAATCACATGCATGTACATGTGGCTTTAGCAGGCTCTTTGGGAAGTGCAAATACAACTGGAAATTTGATCTTGTCACTGAGAATTGCAATTCGTCTGCTTTGCGAATGAATGGCTATCCACAGAACGTATCTTAGCCAAATACGCCATGTTAGCTTATTGGATTAATAAGGGATGATCGCTAATGCTTACCTTGGTTTGCTTCGATTTTCTCATCCATTTTTCGCCATTCAGCATTATCTTGCCTGACATTTTCTTACTTGTCCTTTAATCCATCTGTATTACATTGAACGAAGAGCCAAACCTCTCGTCACTTCCTCCAAATCTTCTAAAAGCGTCTTTCGCAATGCCCATTGGCCCGTACTGTTTGCCCTTGTATGCAACTGAGAATGGAAGATTTTCGCAAGATGTTCCTCAAATTCTGACTTTATCGTTAGCTCCAGCGTTCATCACATCGAAAGATGATACTCTTCTCTGGCATATTTTCTGTGTTTGGAGGGGTAGATGTACCACTGTGAATACAATCAAACGATTTTACGATTTTTGGTGATTGCATCTATTTGGACTTACCAACATTTATTAGTGCTTTTAACTAAAAGAATAGCAGTGCAGTAAAAATAGGCAATAAACACTGGATGGGATTCCCAAAGCCAATGATGTCACTAGATGAGATTGCATCATAGTAGCCAATAGCCAGTATAACAATATCAAAATAAAGATTAATATCTTATACGATAAAAATACAATAAAATGAACGGATAGCAATGATCAATCATTTAGAGTCTATAAAGAGCCTATGTTAATCAACAATCTAGAGCTAATTTCGTGTCAGTCTTTTTTTCAAAATATTGCCTTGGAAAATTCAGTAACTACGAATACATTTGGTAATATTCCAGTCATTATGAATATATGTGGTAATATTCCGTCTAATACGAACATTCTTGGTAATATTTCAGTAACTGAGCATACGTTTGGTAATATTTCAGTAACTGCTGATGCTTGTTACTACGATAATATTTAGGTATTTAAATTTATAGATTTTACGTAAAAGAAAGTAACAAAGAGCATATTTTGTCATTTGACGTGCCGATAAATTGCTCCTGGTAGATCGGGAAAGTACCCATTACGCAAAGAATCTGAAATAAAGCAGCAAAACGAAAGAACGTTCAGAATAAAGCGATAATTGCATTTGAATAGCATTGCTATCGAAAAACTTTTTGACTTGAACCTCAGCCAATTCTATTGATGTTTTCGGTACAATCGAAAGTCTTAAATATAAAACCCTAACTTAAAGATAAAACAAACAAAACTATTTTTACGTAGGAAGGCGTCTGGTGCAGCTAGGCCTCTTGCTGTGGGTGATTAGCCCTATTCATTTTAGTATGCTATTTGTCATGCCTGAAACAGTGGACGTTTATCCCCCGGGGTTATGCTGCGTGATACATACATATCTTTATGTAAACAAAAGACACGCAGGGCCGAACATACGACCCTTTTGTTCGACGAAAGGATTGACTGAAATTAATGAGCTTAAATGCTTAGCTTAGAGTGTTTGTTCTCTCAAAAACCAACCGTAAAAGTGGACTTTTTACAGAGGAAAGCAATCGCATTTGTGATGAGCTTCTTTCTTTTATCGAGATTTGGATTGTCTGATATTTCATGAGCAGGCAGTTTTTTGACAGAACATATGCGTACAAGGATCTTTTATTGCTAAATGCTATCGTCGACGAGCTTACTTCATTCTTGGAGAATTATCGCTAGCAGACCATTGGCACACACGCATTTCCAAGGTAACACCAAACAGTTAACCTTTCTTTAATGCAATAACTGTTCTAATCATTACAATTCAATGTACAACCGAATGCGTTACTAATTATATTGCTCAAACGGGCGGATACTGTCAAATTCTCAACTGTCTCTTTGATCAAAAGTTTTAACTAGTAAGAGAGTTATGAGGAAAATTCGTTCCAAATCACGTTACGCATCTCCAAACGGCGATGCTTCATAGATTTTGCTCAAATTTTGGTTTCGTTTTTACCTATATTTGTACAACTATATCGAAGTGGTTTGGCACAGGGTCAAACATTTATAAAACCATAACAATTAAAAGTGTCATTTGAACTTCTCAACGATCATTTGATATTTGCATGATACGTAAGCGCGCGTTTATGTCATATAGTGGCAATCAGCCGCTTGCTGCAGCTGTTGTCGCAGTTAGTGCCAATATCTCATTGCGAAACATCTTTAAAAAGAAATCAATTTGTTTATTAATGATTATAAGCCGTGATAATCCTCCATTATATTATTATTCTCTTAAAAACTATAACCTATCCTCGTATTTAAGAAACCTTCGCCAATTAAAGAGACCTCGCCAAGTTGATCTATTTCTAGGTGAAGAGACTAAATTTTCGACTGTCAAACCTAACGCTTCTGCGAGGCTCAAAGCACTGATAACATTTAAAAGTTAAAGTATTGATAACTGAACCCAAAAGTGTAATGTTTATATTGTTGTTAGAACCATGCTACAGTCATTCAGTCTCAAAAAGTTCATTTAGTTTGCATTGTTAGAAGGTTGATCAAAGTTGCAATGTAAGACCCTGAGGCGGAAGCAATTTTCAATCATTGGCTTTTGGGGTCCATTTTAAGTGAAAATCCTCACTCTTTAATAGCAGAGAATATCTCGAGAATGCAAAGCACCTTTCTTTTCTTCTTGTCTATTGCGCTTACAATAAATTCGACCCTTTTATGTCAATAGACTGTCCAGTCCTTAATGAATTCAGGGATATTACCCTGTTTATTCTTTATAAATCTCAGGGAATTCCTGGGAAACTACTGAAAATTTCTGCACGGGTTATAAGTTTCCCGGATGAGGAAGGGATGAAATGTATCATCGGATTGTTGGTTCTAGTGTAACTTACCCTGATAAACCTTTGCTGACATTTTCAACCGATTTGCTTTAAATGGAAACTTGGCATTATTATCAGTAGATTTGATAGAAGCTTAAAGTTCTGAAACTTAACTTAAAACTTAAAACTGAAACTTAAAAAAATTAACCAGTTTGTGCGTTGCTATTCACTAATCAAATCTCTGATTGAGAACTGATGGCAAGAAGCTACTACAACTATTTGATCAAGCTAAGTCTTTATTGACACGATACAGACACGAGTAATTGTCGTTTATGTCGTCATCAGTTAGATCATCAATGTTTAGATTCTTCAACCATGTGGCAATTAAACAGATAGTTTTAGAACACAAGGGATAGTTATTTGGATCCTTTAAAGAAGACAAAGAGAGGTACATTCCCCCCCTTCTTATCTGCCCTTTCTGTTCATCATGCTCTTATGTACACTCTTTTATTCTAAATCTCTGTCATTGCGTTCCATACCCCCTTAAAGTTTAATTTTTAATCGTTCAGAAACATGCAAGGCAGCTATAAAAGACCCATTCATTTAAACAAAACTATCATCATAAGAATAAAGAAGCATAAAATGACGAAAAGAATGTTCGTCAAATTTTATCTAGAAATAATCCTAAAAATTTTGCACTGAGATAAATCTAAAAAGTTACCGAGCTCTGTGACCTATGCAAGTAATTACATGGAAAAAGTTTGTTTAATTGGTAGTACATTTTTTTGTTTTTAAAATTATTAATATTAAACATTTTGAATTTAGAAATAAATATTTTACTGTAACATAACAACATTTCAAAAAAATATTGGGAATACTGTAAAAGGAAGAAAAAGGGAGACATGTCAGTTTATTTTTGAAATATCAATAATTGACACTGCACTCCAGCATCTGTGGCAAGATTAATAGCATTAAAGTAGCCATTGTAAGCAAGAGTCGCGGAAGTTCATCAGAAGTTAAGATTTACCTCCTTCGTGTTGGGATTTTGAAAATTTTATGGAGCTTTAAGTTTCAATGAACGGCCTTTGCGCAAGATTTACTTCCTTTGCAAGTATTTACCTACTTCTCTGTCAATACACAAGGCGATTGTAGTGGAATATAACAAAAATTCCTGCACTGTACTAGCTGCAATAAGTGGACAATGCACTCTTTTACGATTGAGATCCTGTGTACTCAAACCTTCCTGAAATTTTAGGAAATTAGAAACAATTGGGCTAAATTGATAAAATAAATATTGTTTTATTGTTGCATAGGTCTCATTTACTCGTGTTAAATGCTCTCACGTCTCTTGCTAAATTTTCGTCCTATTAAGAAACTTTATGCTTTGTGGATTATTCTTTTTTTTTACTTCAATGTAAAGATAAACAGGATGATATAATTCGTTGGTTTTGCATCCATTATTTTCCAACAATTCATCTCACATCAGTTTTTATTTCTTTTCTGCTTCAACACAAATATGTAACCTTGATGTGTTTTTTAGACCAATCTCCTTTTAATATGACCAGCTTTCAAGATGTCGTGTTGAAAAGATGCTACCTGATGCTGATAATGTCTTGCTTCTCGTTTTTACAAGGTGTCGATGTGTTTTGCCCGCTTATCATTTTCAATCCACCTCAATTGTTTTACAGTCAGCATGTCTGGTTTTCCGAAATAGTTATGCTACATATAGGAACTAATCCTCATTTTGTCATTCAAAAAGTGACTTTCGCATTTCTCGCGAGGTTAACGGCCGTCTTCGTATTAATCTTCATCTCAAAGCTCAAAAACAGGTCGAAGCTAGGACGATTTTTCATTGCAGTTGGCGCCATTGGTAGTGCTAGACAAAACCTTTCAAACTGGTAAGCTTCGAATGGAGAAGGCTCTCTGAGTTCTGAGCCTAATCTAACGGTCGTTTTTGAAAAGTTTGCTCAATATATTCACACGTTTTCCAGCAAACAACTCCTTGACATGCCATTGATAAAATCTATTTGCATTGGCAAATCCTGGGAGGTCCTAACTTCAGCTAAGTATGTAGAATTACCTATAAACTGAAAAAGATCTACTTGTTCTTGCTCCAGCCTGCCCTTAAAATGATGAATTCCTGGACATTTCCAGGAGCGAAGTTTACACAACGAGGTCAATTTCCTTTCTATTTCACACAATTGACGTGAAAGCAAGATACATTCGATATGAACTTGCTATTAAACGCTGTAAATATTTATAGACAGCAGCCATTTCGACGCCCTTTCTCTAATACAAACACGAACATTACTTCTGTCTCCGCAATTTTAAATAACACTTTCATCAATATTTGATCCTCAAAGCTTTCTTAGCGGGTAATTGTTAGGCTTAGAGATAAAGCCTGGAACTTTGCATTATGGTTTCATAAGCAGCCAGTAGCTTTCAGCCGAGATCGAATTCGGGCAATTTACAGACAGGTATGATCATAAATTTTGGTTTAATCCGATTCACTTTTTATCTTATGTTTTGGTTATAAAGCACCCTACCAATGAAAATCAATTGTATTTGCTGTCAAATTTTAGCTTTCCATCTGTTTGTAGCTCATGCATAACCTATTTACGACTTAAACAAGTAGGAAAATTCTTTTTCCAATTGATTTATCTTGGGTAATAGTGACTTGCGGGCGCTGAAGTCTTTTTGGTTCGCTTTGGGCCTGTCATGGTACAATTGTAATTTTGAGTTTGAAGTCGTTGAAAATTGAATGCAATTAGTTCATACAGATAACTGCGTCTATGAATTTATTTTTTACCAATTCTACGAACAACCTTTCAAAATGAGTTTTAGATCGCATCTGATTAAGATTTTGCTAGATCCAGATTAACAATTACAAAGGGGCTAGGCTGCACCTTCAACTTTGAATAGCCATAAAGAAGCTGTAGGTCATAAATTCTGAACAATTGGTTTTACTGAATGTTTAGGGTGTCATGTACCCTGGCCTCCTAGACCCCTGGGCTTCCTGACCCTCTTTGGCATGGTCACCGACATTTGGATTCATTGCTTAATGGAACATAATTCTTTATACTGAGCTTTTCGGCGTTTCGAGGGGTTGTGAATTGCCCCCGTTTTGCCTTTAACTCAGAATACTCCAAGTGGCGAAACATAAGCACTAGCACTGAACAGAACGACGAGTCTTCTTAAACCCCCGTCCCCTCTGATGAATTGCTGGCTACGGGCATGTTACCTCATCACACTTAATTCTGTGATGAATTCTTGACTTTAGATGTTTGCAATCATTGCAAGCGAATTATTTAAGACTAATTTTTGTTTTGTCTGTGTTTCAAATAAAACCGAAAAAATAATGAGATCACGACCGTCATGTTCCTATTGACCAATGTTTATACCTCGATGGAGGAGCGGGCTGCCGTATGTTCTCCTTATATGCAACATTTCGTCGCTATGGAAATTCACCGCATAATCCTGTGATTTCCGTGTGTATATACGCGTTTTGTGAATACGGAAACTGGCAATATAGTTTTGTTTTCCGTTTCTTTACAACTGAGCTATTTTTGTTTTTATTTATGATAGACGATGAGCTAGAGTATTCTTGCACTTCAAAAATGCATTGGCTTTTTTCCAGTGGTTTATCGGTACCGCCACTGACCGTGATTACTTTGCTTGATCGAAGTTATGGGGGCGAAAAAATTCATCAATTTTCTTTCTATGAATCAAATAAAAGCATAATGATCGGGTGTTTTCCTGCATAAGCGTAATGGAATACAACCATCATTCTTATGAGACCCGGTAATCTTTTGTCGTTGTAAACAATAGTCTTATTTACCTGTAACTCTATTTACTCTTGATCAAAGAGGCAATAGTGACCACCCCTATTGTCAAATAAACAGTGTATAGTGCGCTTTTTTTTATGTGAACTACCTATCACTGATTGTCAGAATTTTTGTGATTGTAATTGTGATTCAGCCCAGTCCAAATCAACAATAAGATTCATCTCGAACCAAACAGCTATCAGTAACCTAAACATCTTTGCGACTTAATGAAGCAGAAAGAAGTTCGATCGGCCCATATTGTCACCCAGAAAAGCCGAAAAGTGTCCCGAAAACTATTTAGAGTTTGAAAAAATATCATTTTAGATCATTCTCCTTAAATCTCGTACACTTTTGATGGAACTGATAAAATCTCGTACACTTTTGATGGAAACTCTATTGATTTATTTAGAATTGGACGTTATGATTGCCTTTGAATCAAAATCGTCCAATTACCAAGTTTAATAGAAAAGTTGCTGGCTGTTTCAAAGGTTTAAAGATATATTCTTTTTTATTGACCAAAACTTGATGTCTTGGAAAAATAATTGATAAAATGTATCTTAAAATAGAAAATAATTTGATTTTGTGACTGAGGCACATTTGATGTAGATAACTAGAGGAAAGGCACTTGATGTAGGCTTTCTCCTTCGCAGAGTGAGCGGTAAAAGAACTGTTTTCAGCCATTTATACTGTTCCAATATCAACCTGCATTCAAGTTTACAATGGCTTTTATATTCTAAACAAAACAATACATAACTTCGCTTATCATTTTAAATACGCGTGATATTGATTCAAACAAGGCATGGTAAACAACCTCACAACGTAAACTCCACATCAATCCGTCATTGTTTAGTAGATAGCTCATGGCGGTGGCTGGGTGTAGCAAGTCTCTTCACACGTAAGTTTTATTGCTATACTTCTCATTATGTTTACTTCCCTTTTTGTTACATTTGTTTAGCGTTCTTTTACTTAAGCCCCTGGTAACTTTGCAGCGGTGTCGCTATAATTTAGTGTCTTCTGAGTTCTTAATGTAAACCCATGGGGGCTGCCGCTTAAACTTCGTCCGGAACATTTGTTTAAGTACCCAGCCGCTTGCTCCATTTCAAGGACCTTTGCAACTGAACAAAACAGCATTTTCGATACGTGAGATGAGCTACTCATGAGTTGTGCATTCAGTATTATGCACCGATCATAAGGTCTTATTTACACGTGTAGCATTGTACTTTTCGTAAGTTTATACTATATTATTTTCTATACTTTTCACCATGAAGCGAAAAGCGTTTCATAGTCAAACATTAACTGCTCTTTTGCTCACCTAAAGATAGACTATGTTTGGTTCAATTCCGATTACTTGAAGTAGCCCTAAAGATTGCCAATAAAGGGTACTTGCCAATACTCTACTAATCGAATTTGCGTTATTGGGGTGCACTAGCTCCGAATCTCTTTGGATTAGCGACCTTTGCTTGTATTGGGTCGTTTTGAGGGGTGTTGGCGTTTAGATCGGCGTAACCGTAACCACCAAAGAAACCAGGCATTGGATCGAAATTCTACTGGCTTCGAACTTGCCCTAGTACTATCGTAGGCGATAGTGGGTTGTGAAGAAAGCCTCTGCTTTTTGGAGAAATTTCAGGGGATTCAGTAATTTTTGAAAAAGTAAACTTGGATAGCATGTATAAAAAGTGATATCATTTTTATTGAGATGTCTGGTGCGAGAGGAGGTTGTTGCCAAGAATGTTTTGACTGTTTTCGTCTAGACTGACTCGAATTTTTATTCGAGTTCGGAAGTATTTTACTTTCCAAAAGGGGTGGATGATACTGCTGAAGAAGTCTGACATTGCCCCTTAAATGTTCCCAACGGCTGTAACAAATTAAAACGGACGTTTCAACTTTAAACGGACGTTTCAACTTTAAACGGACGTTGCCAACTTTCAATGGATGTTTTCAACTTTATATGGACAGTACCGACTTGTTTATAGTGGCTGGAAAATTTCTTTTAGCATGACATTCTTAAAAAACATGAGTTAGAATCGTCCAAAATCGAGAGCATCTCCTGTCAGTTTGGTGACAATGTAGATGCATCAAGCGCACGCAAACAGACACAAATGTCCAAAATTGTTTACCAACATTTATCTAGATAATGAAACTCCGCCCTTTGCTTTGTACCCTTGGCTCTCAATTTGGCGCGAAACAAACCTGCTTTGATAGACAGACAAACAAGGCGGTCCTTAGTCAAATTACGCGCTTTCAGGCAAGCCAGCTAATTACGATACTAAAGAAGTTCCAATTCAACTTTCCATGGGTGAATGAATGATGATAAACCAATTAAGCAGTAGAGGTGTGCGTTTGAACTGTCCAAAAAAGGTGCATGATCTAAAAACAGACATGCTTTCACAACCTGAAGATCTTCGGTGATTTCAAACGCCCCCTCCTTCTTATATACTATTTTGTTTCTGTGAGGGTTCAAGCCTTTTTACATCTAGTGGCTTCGGTATTTGCGCAATTTTTCAACTGTGGCTGATGCGCCAAAGACCTTCAGCCTACAGTGACGAATCTGTGTATCGTTATGACCCATACCCTTTTTTGAAAGAATGCCTAATTTTTTGCTGAGCCTCAGTATTCTTAATTTTTTTTAGTTTGAGCCTAAGATTTTTCCTAAATTATTCTTAAGCAACACCCGGATACACAGTGGCGTAGCGTGACCTTTCTTTCTGGAGGGGGGGGGGGGAGGTTGGTGTAAGAGATGCAAAACCAAATTTTGCCAACATCAATTTTTTTGTACATTCGGCATAAACATTATTTTTTTATATATTTTGTCTGTATTATGTAATTCTACCGACGAGTTCTCTGAAGGTTGCGGGTTTGACACCCCCTCCCCACACCCCTACACCCCCATACGCTACGCCCCTGCATATACATCTATTTCAAAACATATAGCGTTGAACTTGCAAATGTTTTGCTTTCCAAAAAACACAAATAAACAAAAAGTTATTTTTTGATGAAGCTTGAGCCTTGCATTATTCTAAAATTATTCTAAAATTTCAGCAATTTTGTGCCTTGATAAGGAGACAACATTCTTATTTAAAAAAAGTGCGGAACTTTACAATCAAGTTCAGATTGCAAAATGGCGTTTGATCAAAGGTTCTTAGAAAAACGTTTATATTGTGACTCCTTTTCAGGTATTGGCGAACTAAACAGACAGAAATTTAGCAAAAACTTTTGACAAACCACTACTGTAATGAACCAATTTCGGACATAAGGTATCAACCAGAAGGCAAATATAGTTAACTTCAATTTCCTCAAGAAGTTGGATTCTATTCCCCTTCATGTCTTTATATGATTGATAGGCATCGGATACGAGATCATTACGTTACGACATGACTGTGTAAGCACTGTGTAGACTGCCTTTTATGCAATTTATTATCAGCTTCCCTAAACAAATTTCTGTTTTGCTGATTTATTGTGCTGTTTCGAGGCTATTTGTGTCCGGGACAGGAACTCCTACAGCATTCCATCTCTAGAATAGAAATGTAGTCCAAAATAATTCGCTACTTGGCCTATCCGGCAATGTTTCTGATGCAGAGAAAGAGGTTGGTGGTAGCCTGTGCTCTAGATTTCTTCTTTCAAGGTAGGGGGCCTGGAACATAGAATAGATGTGGTTGGCAATGACCCCTCCAGTTACAAGACTCAACGTCGGTTTTTTTATAACGTGCGTTAAACTGCACCTTCCACTGCAACACCCTCCCAAAATCTGCTCTTGATCCACCCCAGTATAGCCGCATTAGAGAAAGGGGTTTTAATGTGTTTTATTTCCTAATCTTGTTTATGAGAAACCCTGGCGAGAAAATTAGAGTCTCAAAGCTGCCAAAAATATGATAGACATTGAATTCGCCAACTTCGATCGGTTTGAATTTGTCTTCAGCCAAGACACTTTTAGTATATCTGCATCTTATACCTCAAATAAAAAAAAGATAAACAGATTTTGTTACAGGCATTAATATTATTGAATTAGCATTCTTAGTGCCTAATTGATACAGAGGTACCAGTATCTGCGATGGCATGCAATTATGTGGTTGCTTTCCTTGATGATCTCTCCTCAAACATTTATGTTTGTGGTCACACCCTTCCTTTTCTTCCAGATTCTGATCCTGATTTCCATCCTTTTTTAAGCTGGAAGCACTTTGGTCTTCAAGCATAGAGCGATTAAAACATTTTCTAAAATTTTTGTATGCATTTCCACATGAGTTTCTGCATGAACACCAAGCAAAACGTGAGATTCTTATGAATTAATCAAAGTTTTGGACACCTGCTAGAAAATTGTAATGCTTTTGCAATGCGAAACATATTGCATCTGTAGCATTTCTAAATGCCTCATGCTGGAGATTTCAAGATTTATGGATGACACTTTACTCTTTCTACACAAGTATTGCATTGGTGAAGGTGATTAAATAGTCGATTTTGGGCAGATGCGTGCGGTAGCAAATCAGTTTCACGTCACAGATTCCTGTCCACCTGGCGGGTACTGATTCAATCATAACTCCTCCCAGATTTTCTTTTAATATTACGTTACGCAGGCAGACGATCAGAAGGATAAAATGCAAAGACGATTTGATTTTTTCCTTACTCTGAGACTTTTCGCGGAGAATACTTTACTCCAAATTTGTGACAAATCAGGTAGCTATTTGCTTTATTTTCGTTCGCTCCACAGTTAGAGATTTGTGCGTTAGATATGCTGCCTCGTGATTTTCCTAGTCTAAATTCATGGTTTGATTTTATTGAATTCAGTCGTTGAGACATATAATGTATGTAAATTATAGATATTTGTAGAAGTGCCGGCGCTCAGCTGAAAGTTTAGGCCGTGACGCTTTTATAGGAGAGAAATGCATCGGATATATATGGGAATATTGGAAGGATCCTTGATATTATTTAAGTTCAGTCTTTCTCAACCAAAAAATCTCATTCAAGCTCTCTACTGCTGTGAACTGGTATGTATGGTTGAACGTATGAAGTTTAAACTCCAATTTTCCTAGTTATACGGCTCAAGTTCTACTAAAGTATACGTGTTTTCAACTTTGAATGAGGACTTCGCATTGAATGGCCAAGACTTGCCTGATTTCGTGTAACTAATATTGATTACAGGCTTTGTAGATTGATATCTTTGGACAAATAGCCAATCTATGAGGCAATATTGGCAATGCAGGTTTTATTGCCCCGCGCATACTGCTTAGCCGGTGGATGTACTGTGCAAAAGACCATTTCCTTCGCTTGTTTAGTAATTGAGCTAATATTTTGTTTTGTTTTTTTTATGCCGGTACCCTTGCCTGTATGAAAGAGCAAAATATACCGTCAGTAAGAATTTCAGATGTATGGCACGTGAAAATTGCCGCTCGAGCTCGTTAGATTTGGATATATTGTTTTTAACTGTCGTAATCCAACCTCGATTGGACGGGAGACACAAAAATTTTGGCGGGGAAAGGTGCAAAGCAACAATCTGCTCATAAATAGTTAGTTCCTTGTACCCTTAAAATAAAGCTCGATTTAATCATCGCGTTATTAGGATCTTGAATGCTCAGATAAAGGATCGCACGCTACGCTGATGTATCTATCTTGCTTCGCTGCTAAGACCCCGATTGTCACAGTGCAATAGCCGGCTTGTGTTGGAAGTCTCTTCAGAGGGCCTAATTTGAGGTCTCCTGCCGATTGTTCTTGTAAATCATCCCAAATTTTCAATTTTGTTCACCACTCTTATTAATTCTTATACATCATTTCACAGTAACGGCTTAATTATTTACTAATAATAATCTGCTCTTCAACTGACCCAACTCTTTAATTTCATTCTTCTTGTTACTTTTCCTTTGAATGCAGAAGTAATAATGCTTATTTGAAAGGTTCTTGCGTGTCTGCGGAAACATAGTGAACAAGGTCGACAGATTTTTTTTAAACTGACACTAAACAAATGGCCAACCGTTGCCTGAAGACTTGTATGACATTGGCTTAGCAAACTAGATTTCCATATAATTCCAGTCAGATTGAAAAACAAACTGTCCTCGAAATAGGTCTTTTCAGTCGCTTAATTGCTGTTCACAGTCTTGTAGATTGAGCGTAAGTAACTCTGGCAAATTATTGTTAGTATTTTCGCAGATTCCTTGGGGCTAGCGAATCTTTGTTTCGTAAAGACAAAGAGCGACACTAAGTCAGCACTAGCTACACAGTGTCTGCCGTAAAATCTATAGTTTTTTGCCAAACTTGACCACACTCTCGGCGTTATTGGCTAGAATTCTACCGAAAGCGATAAGGATTGATTACCCAGCATACTTATCCATATCATATTCGCAGCTCTGCTTTAGAATTCCACATCCCCTTAGTTCTACCTATGCTTTTATGAAAATCTTACTGTTAATACTGTTAGTAACTTAACATCCTTTTTCTTTTGTCAGTGTGTTCTTTGCAACAAAACTTACGGGTTTAAGATTGAATTTTGATTCTCTTGATAAATAGAAAGACTTGTTCTCGTTTGCAAAGGTTGTCTGATTTTTGGTTGTCAAGCGACAGTCTATGCTTTTTTGGGACCAAATGCTAAGTAGGTTCTTATTAAAGATTTATATTCGTTGTATTTGACCCTTAGCGATAATCATGTATTTTATAAATCCTCAATCCTTAAATTTTTTACTTCAACGAAAAGCAGTTTCTCTCTTATCTATTGAGGATATTTGGATTTGGGATGTTTAGAAATTTAGGACAAGGGAAACTTGGATATCTGGAACTTCAATTTCACATAACTACGCTAACAGGTATCTGACATAAGTTTAATGCTCAGTATATTATGTCGATTTGTCGATATTAACACATTGCAGCAGGTGGAACAGCAACAAGAAACATTAACACGAGATTTCATGCATAGTTTCTCGCAACAAACTTTTTAACATGTTGAGCTTAACAGCAAACAAGTCAAATTTCTTGTTCTGCTGAAAGTAAACACCGAAGCCACTTTTTACTTTTAATTTAGTTTGTAATTTCTGCATTACTTTCTTGCCTGTTTTTGTATACATCAATCTCAGTTGCTTTTTTCCTCTACAAGAATTTTGTTTCATAAGAAACTGTCTTAGAGAAACGGAGCATTAAAATGACGAAAACTTGGTACGGTAATGATTGTTTTCGAAAATTTAAAACATATTTCCTGTCTCGTTTCAAATGATAAAGAGTTACTTTCCAGTAATCTTAAGTTGTATTTTTGCGTTTCTAAAAAGTACTTTATAAGTATTTTGTATTTAAGAAAACTTCACGATAAAACAAACATTTAAATCAATAAAATACAAGAAACTGAATACTAATACTGAGCTTGGCTTCTTCTCAAACAAAATGTGCGAATCAAATCGCAAAATTGTTTTGACAACATATGTGTTTCCTTCTTCACCCTTATCATATCACATGTTGAATGTTTGTCTCCCTGGCTCCACCTGGAACTTGCACAAATAACTGATACAACTGGAGATCCACTTGGTTATGTCTCATGGAATAAAGAGCAGTGGTAGCTGGTTTAGTCTAAATGGCTCTCCACTTCATTGCATTGTAAAAGGACCAGAGATATGTAATACGTCTGATTCTCTTCTCAAAGACACACAATTAGCAACTCAGCATGAGTCCACAATCTTCTTGCAGGCATCATGACTTGGCAATCTTCTTGCAAAACCATTCCGACATAACTGGGGCACTTTGATGCATCGACAATTGCGCTAAATTCCGTTAACTAGTTTCATTTTATCGTGCCTAAAATCGAAAAATGATCACCCATCTATAAGGCTTAGCCAATCGTTTGTTTTCATAATGCATCATAGCGAGCTGCCGCCATTCAGCTTACGCCTCGTGTGGTTAGCTTTTCCTGTTGGATTGTGTCAATTGAATGTGGGTTGCATTGCCATGGTCTAGCAGAGGTCATGCTCCCTGAACATTTGATTTTATGAGTTTGTATAATAGATGTTCCCATTCGCATCAAATGGAAATTGTTGCAGATGTCTATACAATATCTTAATAATTCGTTTGAAGACAGAAAGGGTTGGCGGTACTGCGAACATACTCTAACTTGTAACTGCGATTCGCATTTTGGAGAGGACTTGTTTGACGTGAACATGGTGTTTGACACACGATACTTGTAAAGCAGTAAGTTGCTTTTGAAGCTGTTCCGAGAGGCATTTATCAACATCGTAATTTGCTTTTTCTCAATTATTTCTAAGCTCCATTGCCAACATCTGCTGCAAGCTACCTTCCTGTTAATCTGCTTTATCCTGCTATATAAGTTGTTCAGAAAAGAACTGTCAAATTGCCACCGGAAACAACCTTTATAACATCATCAACATTTCAGGTAGCGGTGCAGAAATACTCACATGTAAAAACAAACCAAGAAGGAATAGGTGTACCTCTAATTGTATGGCATATGGATTCTTCTTCACGTCTTCGTCTAATCTTTGCTCAAAATTTTTCATTTTTTACCGATATGCATCCATATACATAAGATGAAACATAGCAGTAATGTTCTTTTCTTTTCTTTTAAGCAGGACAGGCATTGAAATCAGCAATATTCTTGTTGAAGCTTTTATCCTGTTGAAATATTCGTATTATTATTATTATTATTTTTATGCTTTTTTACTCGAACATCGCAATTCAATACATTCATGTAGGAAATTTATGATTATTCAAAAATTAAGAGCAATGTGCCTTTTTGGCAGGTCAAATCTATCATGTTTCTACATCGGAAAACGGGTAGATTTCCTGGCCCAGGAACTGAATCTCAAAAACAGCAGTCTGTCTCTGATTTTATTCTACTTCGACACCAAGTCATCGCTAAGAATTCACTTTGATGACGATAACGAACTGAGTCCATGAAGCAATGATGACGTAATTAGAGACTGTCATTTTGAGCTGTCTTATTAAGTCATTAAACGCTGGTTAAAACATCATGTGCATGCTTGAAAAGTCATATTTTGTCAAAGATTTATCTACTTCCTAGTCAGACAAAACCACATATAAAATTAAACTGAGCCCTGCTAAAACTGTTGCTTAACTTTTTGGCCGACCTTCGTGTCGTTTATGATCGCATTACAAAGCCATTTGGTAATAATCTCGCGGTTGGCAACATTGATATGTTGGTTAAGTTACCGGCAAGTCATATCCGTGGTCGCTCTCTATTAAATCATCTTGATGTATAAACTATGCTCGTGCTTACTTCTCTTCGCAAGTTGTCAGATCACACAAGTATCGTGTTGGTTACAGGTATACATAGGCCATTTTTAATTGTGCTTTCTATTTTTTATCGAAAAATATCGTTATAAAAACACCACATTTTTAATTGTTTTTTTAACATGACTCATAATGTTAATTCATTTATTCTCTGAACTAAAAAGTGTAACTCTTTGCTTTTGGTTTTTTGACGACTTCGCTTGTTTTTTCTTAACATAGTTTTAGCTATAGAGTTAAATCCTGTTCTTTACACACTTCAAATATGTTTACAATCATAAAACGGAAAAATATTTAATCAGTTTTGATAACATTTGCTTTATAATATATTGGGTAGATGCTAATATTTCGCGCTGCTTTTATGAAGCTAGATCAAGAGGCATTATTAGAATTATTCGTTTTATTATCCAGCAACCTATGCATCATTCGGCGTTTTATTTTTAAGCGTTTTAATTTCAGCGAACGCACAGAGATGCGCTGGAATAGAAGATACTACACTTTTAGGCGCCTCCGCACTAATTACTTCGCAATCAACTATCGTCGCGCAAGTCGCTAGTTTTTCTATTCGATGTATTTTCTGCGCACTCTTGATTTCAAGTAAATTTATATATAGTATATTGAATCAAACATTGTGAGATGGTTTTTTCCCTGATATACCCTGGGTACCAGAGCCACATAAATTAAAGCGCGGAAATAGAAGATAGGAGTGGAGAAGCGGATGAGCGTTTTTCTGAGAAGAAGGAGTAGATAGACGCTCTTCCACTTTTTGCTTAGTTTTCTAATCATGTACTCGGAATGTTGTGGCTCTGGTACCCAGTGCATGTCTTATACTGTTAAAACATTATTTTCTATCTACTGGTCTCTTTTAGAGTGCATCCTATAACTTTCGTATTTATCTCTCCTTCCCAGGTAGATGAGCTAACTCCAACAATTTTCGCTGTGCTTCAGGCCGTTCACAAGACCAAAGACCGAGACAAAGGTTCCCTTGAATGCAAGGCCTGTGAGAAGGACCTTGATTCATTGCTAATGCAAGCTTTGGCGCCGATCACAACACCAAAAGAGATGCAGACCGCGAGCTTGCCCAGGAATTTTTCTGTTACAAAAGCCACAACTACTCAAACCTATTCGTTTGAATGGCCAAGACTTGGTGAATCTGCCAAATCATATTCAAAAGCGATAGATGCTGAAAATTTAGTTGCTTTCAATTCGCAGCTATCTGAGAGCGAAATCAAAACAAGCTGCGATGCGATAGAAGAATCTCCTTCCGACGCAACCTCGTCTTCATCCGCCGCATCCTTTTTTATGAGGTAATTTGCTCTTTCGATTTTATATTGTAGAAAGCCATAACAAATTTTAAAGCGAAGTTTTGTAAATGTCAATATTCCTTTTAAAATCCAATTTACGTCTCACATTATATGAGACACAATCATATTTCAGCGCGGGAATACACTCGATTTTCATTGCGTCATTTATAACGACTTAAGCCAATAAACAATCACTTTTGTTTGCGTCTGTGCCACTGGTATGCGATCATTGGCTGTTCATCAAACTTTATGTTTTCCTGACGGATTGCAATTATCTCCGATTGATAGCCAGTGGTGTCAAGTGCAACCGCACCAATTCAGCTGTTTCGATCCACTTCATTTTGTTTTTGTTATGGCTAGGGCTCCCTAATTGATATGCTTAACCATCTTATAATATCCGCAAAGAGTGTTGCCTGCGAATATATTACTAACCGTAATTAAATCTGTTGGTAACAAAACACCGTAATAACAGCAGCAGTGTCTGCCCCATATACCGTTCCTTTTAAACTCCTCTTCCTCCCTTTTCCACTAAACAATGCCCTAAGGATGGGCGGTCGACACCTCTTCTAGCATCAATGCGATGCATCATTCATCCAATGCCAATCTCATTTCATTTTTAACATTGCTGTAGAATTCATGGTTTCCTCATTCCGAAAGCATTTCCTTCTAGTTCCTTTGTTCCTCAAAGTTACCTTGAAGACGAAAGGTCTTGCCGATGATTTTTCATGTTTGATGAAGATCTTACTATGAAAATTACCATTAAATGAGGGTCTGTAATGGGATAATTGCCGAATGGTGGATAAATCCGCATTTTCCGTAGGATTCTGCATCTTCAGTCCGGGTTTGTCGCTCCGAACGTGGTTCAAAATTCAATATGCAGAGCAAATACCAGGTTCCGGTAAAGATTTCTCGAGAAAGGCTGTCAAATTCTCTTCTGCAGGTTTTTTGAATAGGAATAAGGGTCAGATGGTTGAGGTGGAAGGGGGGGGGGGGTAACGATAGGGTTTGCAGTGACTGAAATCGAAATTTCAATGGGTCTGAGAGTCCCGTTCAACGTTTTGTAGATCGTCCCACATTTGCTTGCCTTTATTACTGTTTCCATCACCATTTCCATGCCTTGGCCTCCCTCGTAATAAAAGGCGTTTTAATGTCCATGGCTTAGATACCCGATGAATTGTTATTTGCACGGGCTCTACATACGTTGCACTTTCACGTGTTCACATTTCCTATATCTTTTCCGAGCTCACCTATATCTTTATCTTGATACGAGTTTCATCACATCTTTGTTTGGTCGTTTCTTGCTTTTTTGCTTTCCAATTCTTCGTTGCTATATGTATTTTGCTATATGTGATCTATGGAAGTTTCTAATACATTTGTGACGTGGTTGTAAACATATGCTCGAAGGCTAGCCAATACGAGAATTAGCAAATAATCCGAAAACGAGATTCTTCAAGTTGGCGGTAAAAGGACCCATTATAACCTTAAAGCGAAAACCAGCTTAGTTTTTCATTTCAAGATATCGTGAAATCGTTTAAATCTTCTTATCTACGTCTCGCCAAACCTGCTGTAGCGTCTTTAGAGTTTAGCAAAACAGTTATGCGCCTTGAAAGTAGATCTGCTTCAACATTAGCTCGCCCTACGATAGGTTCTGGAAAATCCGCTGGTTGTGGAACTCATTGGGGTTCTTTATTAGAGCTTAATTCCCCGCTTTATAAGAGCTTAATAATTAGGCAATTTCCTTTGCCATATTTGCTCTACTAATGCTAGCCTCTTTTAGGTCTTCAAAACAATGAATAATTAAACCGAAATGTATTTCCTT
Organism: Rhopilema esculentum; assembly: GCF_013076305.1. The sequence goes on from NW_027019302.1 coordinate 7,058,841, forward strand.
TCTAAGATACTAGGGCTGTCATCTTGCTTTCCTTGTCCTTAATTGAAGAAACTCTTTTCCAGCTTCTACTCGCTACATTTTCTTTTGGTTTTTTTCTGATTGAGATGGTTGCCGGTTGATGATGATGATGATGATGATGATGATTATGATATTGAGGTCGATGTAGAAAGAGATGATGATATTCAGAGATGATCGGCTCCAAAATCTGAGGCCTTCTTCCGTTTCAGAAGACAATGCTAACGAAAGCGAAAATTTGTTGCTGAGAATTCACTGCTACGTGAAACTGCTAGTATTCTGTTCACACTTCATTATGTTTAGAGCTTTGGTCATTAAGTTTGTGACTTTGATTACTATTTTCTCGCCCTAGAAAGAACCGAGAATGTACCTGATAGTTAGATCACTTTTTATAAAATGACATTTTAGGTCACATGCGTGCCAAAGCGGGAATAAGTATAACTGCTTACTTTTTGGTTCGAATGTAATGTTACACCAAGCTCAAGTGACGTCAAAAGGAAAAGTTGTAGTGACGTTGAATTGGCGTTATAGAATCATGACATAGGTTTGAAGCTACTAGCGAATGTTCAGTTTTCCTGCTGCCACCAACAGTGGAACGGCTGGCCACCATTAGTGGATATAGGCCTATGGCATCCACCAAATGTACAACTCAGTGCTATAAAGAAGCACTCAAAATGAGAACCGGAGATCACAACAGTTACTTTATTCTTAAACATGTATAAACAAGATACAGTCAACTTGTTGAAAATCGGTGTGGTGTGCTTGACGATGCCTTTTCCATCTTGAATGTTTATAAAACCTGTTTGCCTTGTTTGGTTAGCTGGAATTTTCCTTGGCTTTTTCTATATGGTTTCAGTCTATGTTATGATGTTTCGAAAGGCGTTCGAACTTTAGACGTTTGAAAATCCCATTCATTTTTAGGAAAACAATCAACGACTTTCTTTTTAAGAAACTCTCGTGCAATTTTCAAGATACAAAAAATTTCTGAGATAAATTGTATTATTAAGACTATCTACTTTATTTTTTTAAAAAACTTTTTTTTCTTGGCTAATCTGAGTCATGATGTCATACCGCAGCACCTTTGCAGGCGATCTTTTTGTTAATCGCGTGCCTGCCTTGTTGCAAAAGCAATCGTTTAATCCACTGTGTTTTCTGGATGTGGATTGCTTTGCTGAGTTTAATTATCCTTTGACTGAGTCACGTTTTCACGTATGCGTGGCAAAAAGTTCCCTCGCCCGTCGATCACGACATTCTAGTAAACAGGACAAGGAACCATTGACTCTCCAAAAAACGTGCTAGTGTGTCACCAGTTTTTCTTTTCCATTCATCTTGCTGCATATGATTATGTCCATAGGTGGCCATGTCTCACATTACGTGTTTACAGCTTGAGTCATTGGCAAAAAAGCCTTTCATGTCACTAAAAGCCACTTTCATGTTCGTTCTATCATTCTGCTCAGAAAGAAGCCCCTCCGCTTTTCTGCTTCTATCTTCTAATTCTGCGCTCGATTTTATATGGCCCTGGTACTTGAGGTACTCCGCATACTCCACAAAATGTCGAACACTGGGGAAAAAGGCAAAAAATGTTAATTCATTCATGCTTGTGTGGTGAACATGACTAAACAGCCCAATATCAGGATGGCGTCGTGTAACCCAGCATGTGTGTATACGGTCTCTATCCTTAAGGGGACCTGGGACCTACTTTGATATATCCATCTCTATGGATTTATCTACCTTTTTATTCTCCTCTCTAAATACATTGCAGGCTCAACTGTTTAGAGTTTTTTCTGAATTTATAATATTGTTTTGTTAGATTGAGAAACTTTTCCTGCTTATTTGCAAGGAGATATCCATCTTTTAAGATTAAATCATTTGTCCAGTTGCAACGCTAAACGACGCTAAAACAGTATGTTTTAGACAATTTTGATACAGCTTTCATCAAGAGCTATATACATTGTTAAAACCAAAGGAGCCTTTCCAACTGCTATTTGGCTAAAAACTAAGTTGGCTCTAACCAATGCTCATCGTGAATTAAAATTAATGGAAATACCCACATGGTTTTTTCTCATTACCAAGATTACAGATAATTCCAAAGCTTTTAAACGAAACGCTCTTTCGGCTATTCCAACCACACTTTGCTTCAAAAACAAAGCAACATATTTTGCTTTTCACAAGCGCATTAGTGAATATATAATTGTTTTATTCTATTCATACTTTCTGAAGTTTTTATAGTTTGTTTGCTTGAAGTTCTTTTTCGTTAGTGTGCACGTGTTTCGAAGCATGATCGCTTGTTCGCTCACACCTCTGCCGTGGCCTAATCTCTTAATTGAGTTGACTAGCCTCTCAAAGCAAAAAGGAAAATCGCTATTGAACTAATGAGACTAAATTTCACAATCATAATATTGACAAAGAGCTGTTGCAAACATCACAAAAACACCGAATACATCGCATATTAAATTGAAAGACAAAGCTAACTTTTCACAAGATTTCTTTCTGTTGACTCGTTTTTATTCGGAACAGACGACTCCATTTCTATGCACATTATTCAGAAGGAACCTGCCACCTTGCTGCCATACCTAATTGCCGATGATTGTAATGCTGTAAGGTTTGCAAGAAAATTCGCCTTCCATAACAGGTAGACTGAGATTTTTCCCAAGCCTTTTTTAAAGAAATCTTCAAAATTGAAATAAAAATTTATGAACGGCTGCAGCCTGATTAAACGAATGACGTCAAAAAATTTCGTATGTTTTTTAACGTTGATTTACTGTGGTGCCAGTAACATTTGGGATGAACTTTTATTCGCTGAATATTTTTTGATTTTACTTGGTTCTATGATTCAAATTTATACGGTGCATGTTGTCAATTTACTAAGAATGGATGTATGGATGTATAGAATATGGAATTGAATTTTTTATCCCAAGAATCTCAAAGTTATAATGTTGCAGTGAAGAACGTTTTGGAACTACCAGTGAATAAAGTACATAAGTGATAAGACCCAAGAAACCCGCTGACTTGATAGATTATATTCCAATTCAATGCGAGCTCGAGCCCCCTTATACTCAATTGATTGTTGCTTTGAGCTTATCTATTAATGTCGTGACACTGTTATCGACCGGCTTTCAATGGTCGAATGTAAGTCCAAAGCAGATGCTTTGTGTTCGAAGCAAGCATTTGTTTATGACGTAACCACGGTTGGATCGAGCCGATTTCAAGCATCAGTGTGTAAGACCAGACACTTCATCAAGTCCAATCAAGGACAACTCCAATGAAACTCACATTAATTAGGATCATATTCAACGAGTTTATTTTGGGATATGCACGGAACATCGTGGAGGTTCCAAGCGCCGTAGTCACTAAAGATTCGTATTTTTGTTGGCCGGAGTTCGTTGATGACTATGGAAGTCGATCCGATCGCCGATTTGAAAATTAAAAGTTGGTTTTATCTCGACCCAGCAAGGTTTGATCTGTAATTTTCTACACTAAGAGCTTTGTAATTTCTCATATTATTTTATTGATTTGGTTGATGTATCGATGGAAACACTGTACCTTTAAAGGAATAAGTTTATGTTATCTTGGCAACTGATAGAAGAATTGTACGAAAACACTGAACATGCTGCCATTTTAATCCTAGATTATTAGAATTTTGATTAATGGTAATCGATTATGGCTTTCGATTTCTTGATCAATGTCCGAAGGGAAAAATCGCAGTTTCGTGACTCAAACATCCATGAAAACAGACATTTGCTTATGTACAAGGGAAAATCATAGTTTCACAAATTCTGAAAGTTTTATGCTAAAATGATACTAATCTCCTTCGAACCATCATTTTATCATTTTACGCTATCGTTTTTCGTGGGTATTTGTTAATTTCGATGTTAATAATGTCAATGTTTGGGGTCAAATATGTTTTGTATCACATTTTAGTATTTTGTTTTGTTAAGAAGAAAAAAAATTTTTTGGTGTAAATCGCAAAGAATTTGCAGGCTTTTGGGGAACTTGTATTGTTTTGGTCAAAATTTTATGCCCACCAGTTAAACCTTTTAAAGGAATTCCCGAAATTTTGGAGTTCTTCTTTTTTTAGAAAAGAACTGACAGTTAAATTTTTGCCGCGATAACTAAAGTTTTTGAACTTTTTCAGAATGCCCTTTAATCGTCTGGTATAGCAAGTTTCCTTCATAAACAATTAGTTTACTAAAGTTGGAGCAGCTTTGGAGACTATGTAAATATGATGCCATATCTTGTAATAGGATGAGACGAAATTGTACATAAAAATGCTATCAAAGAGCATAACCGCCCTTTTGTGACCAACAGGTGTTCACCATAGCTGAGCCCCTCTTTTAAAGAAATGCTTAATGTAATGATACAATTCTCCGGAAAAGGATTTGGCTTGCAAACAGGTTCATTTCTTCTTGACGTTTCAAGATAAAGCTAAAACTAGTCGGTATTTTTTGTGAATATTTTCGTACATTGTTAACTTGTCATTTCTGCTTTCGTTTACCATCACCGTTGATAATCATGTAGATGTTTCGGACGTTTCTGTGGAGGGTCATAAAGGAATGTTATTAAAGCAAGGGAAGCACCTCTCAACAGCAATATTGTTGTTAAACATGATGATGACTCGTTTCTTAGGGCAAGACCTGTCAAAAAATTAATGAAAAGTGATAATTTTCGACAGTCTTAAAAGCACTCTCTAGTCTCTCCTCTTAATTTTTCTCTTGACACTTTTGTCATCACTAGAACTGTAAGAAGGGTTTCTTGCGTTAAGGAAGAAGATCACGACCCCATACCCCCTTTTTGCAAAATCAAGAAACTTAGGGTCAAAATGCTTTTTTTGAAGATTGTAATGCACCATCTATCGACAACAGGGGGGCATTAGAGGACGCGAGGAGGCAGGTTCCTCTAGCATCGTTTGTCGGGGAATCCTGCCGATTGATAGCATCAAATTTAGACGAAACGGCTCACCAGTACCAACAATGCTTACTATGCAGAGAAAGTAATAATGCTGAACTTGATTTTTCCTCAATATGATGAAGGATTTAAGAACTATATTCCATCGGATTTTGAAAATATCCTGTTCATAATTACGTAAGAGTTCTGATGGGAAAACCACTAAGATTTCTCAGCCTTTGCTATTGTACTGTTTGCATGCTTTTCATTTTCTTTAAATTCAGGGGTATTAAATACAGCCTTGCTTGCCCTCTCCCAATTCCCTGATCTTCTTCTTTTAATTTTAAAGTACGATGAATGGTGTCTATCAAAGCATCTAATATAGTTTTCATTAACTTAACACTTTAGCCGCATGATGACTGAAAGAAGCTTCAATATTGACAAAACGTAAGATTATTTGCTTAAGATGGATTTGATTCTGATTGATTTGAAATTAAGAAGTTTCAAAGATCGCAAAAGGAATGGAATTCCTTGCAAGATTTGTTTGCCAAGATCCCCTTTGTTGTTAATATAAGGGTTTTCGACCTGAATATGTCTCTTTATCATTTTTTCTTACAGTAATCAAAACTTTATATTAGCTTACTATCATTATACAATATGTTAATCGTGCACATCTTAACTAAAGACACTGCACTCCACAAAAACACACATACACTTTAATAGTTGTCAGACAGTCCATCGAATCTTGTTTCTTTGACTCGTTCCAGACTTCTTCCATATATTGTCAAGGAATCTCGTTATTAGTAAAGGATTGGACGTTGTGTAAGTTTTTAAGGACATAATCTTGTGGTGTTTCACCTCATCAGACTTAATGAAACTACGACATCAATATGTTTGGGTACAGTGATAAAGTGCTATCAAAATAACAAGGGAGGGGAGGGTGGTGGGTTTTTACACATAATGTTTCAAAAACAACATTAAAGTGGTAATTTTTGGCTGATTTTTTGGCATTGACAAAGGGGGCTAAGCCCTCCTGAGCCCCCCAGTACTGCATCCCTGTTTGGGTACCTTGTTTTCGGCGAGTTTTTGAACTGAAATTCAGTCATAAATTCAATCAAATTTCCAATATTATTTGAAAAGAAATTAAATAAAATTCAGTATTAAAAGAAAGGAGATTCAGAACTTGGGAATGTAATTCGATTTGAGAAAAAAATTTCCCCAGGGGAAATTCTTGCATTATTTAATGGGTTAGTAGCGTCCTTGTATCCAAACGTTACATTTTATGCTTCAGGTGTTTTGTCAGAGAAAATTCCTCTCCTTTTCCCTGTGAATAATTTCAAGGCTATGACAAGACACTGTTGTCAATACTCTAGCTAACCGTGAAACTCGAAAGAGTAGCTAATAATTGACCAGTTTATATTGGTTTGGGGAAAAAACTCCACGTCTAAGGATCAATTTTTATGATTTTAACAAGCCATAAAAAGTCACAATATGTGTCTAGCTTTTTGCTGATATGATTTACTAGTAATAAATGGAAGGCTAACTAATCTTTTCACGGTTTCAACCGATTTATAATCAATTTTTTATGAACTACTTCTTTTCAAAGGGCTTTTTTAACTTGTTTACATTTTATGGCTCTCTTAATTTCATTCTTCTGTGTGCCTCAAACAAGACCCTGTATTATGTAAAGTCCTGGTACATGCCTTTCGGCGAGCTCTATTTACGGTTATGCAGTTAGTTAAAAACTTGGTCAAAGCTCCATAACAGTGGTGCGGTTCCAAAGTTTGGGAGCATGAGAATGTCAGTTCAAATAAATTGTCAAAGTATCTTATTCGTACCTATTCTAACGCGTAATTTCTCAAATTCAAATAATGGTGTTATTTTCAAAATGTTATGCTTGTTTGATGGGCCTCTCTTTGGCGCTTGCTGGGCCTCGAGCTTGGCAGTATCCTCATAACAATGAAAGTAAATGACTTCTTTTGTTACAGGGCTGCACAGAGGCTGAGTTTGTCATCGAAACGACGACAACGAAAATCAAGACGCAAAGGCAGAGACTCCGATGCATGCTCAACCTCAACTCAGGAGCAATGCTGCTTCGCAACGAATTTCTCTGACCTGATCATGCGATGCCCACCCCAAGCCCCGCCGTCACTTTTCAAGCAAACGGTGAAGAAATGTGGTGAAACAAATGGAAAGGTGATGTGATTTATCTATTTATTAGCACGCAATTTTACAACAGCTAAGTTTTCAAGAAATATTCCTCTCATATGTAAAGGTGAAGGAAGCGACCTTTGGAGCTCGAAGAACCATCCTTGTTCGTTTTTGACGAGGACAAGATACCATTTGCAATGGCATTGGCTCTATGAGAATACTACGAATGTAGTGTGCGTCTCTAGGTTCTTGGTCCTTTTCCTGAAAGGAGAGCTTAAGCGCCAGTTTTGCCGGACATGACAGAATGGCCTAACCGTCAGCTCGTCATTCGTGTTGGTGTGTGCGTGTATTTCTAGGTACTCAACTGTTCTGATATAAACCTTTCTCAATCCATGCTTCCATAAAGTGCCACTATGCGTGTGCATGTTCAACGAGAATCATGTCGTCAAATGCTTTATTCGCTAGCCTTGTTCTCAATCACAGACCTGTACAGTTTGGTCTTATACAGAATCATTTTGCTCTCAACTATCATTAGAGCCTCAAGGTTTTAATTTCTAAATTCTCTGACCCCTTGTTCTATGACGATTTCTTAAAATTTGAAAAAATATTACGTCTTGATACTATGTTCTTACGAAATTTTAGCTTTGCTGATCTTGTTGTTTTGGAATTATATGTGCCAAAAGTTTTCATATTTATGGACCATATAGCTCTTGGAATTATTTGGTCAGTTTTCTTGGTGACCTTTTGTAATCATATCTTTTTTAAAACGCTTTGCTTTCTATCGTTTCCTTGGTAGGCTTGTCGTTGAGACAGATTTAAAGATTTCTAATGACTAACAATCGATGTACAAAGATTAAATTACTTTGTTTTCATTATTAAGCACAGTAATCCCAGTCTGATCACTGGACAAATCGTAGAAAGAAGAGCAAAAAGTTTCACACCGTGTCTAAAATCGCAATGAGAATAGGATTTCGTCACATTCCATTTGATAATAGGGATCGTGAGAACATCAAAGAAACATTAAACCTGTATTTAGATTTCGGAAACCGCTCATCAGCGTTGGTATCATCAACGACAAATCAACATTGTAAATCTATTATCCTTAAGCTGTAAAATAAATTTAAAATGAATATGAACCAAGTTAAAACGTCTTGTTGTTAGAATCCTGTTGCTAGTAAGATTTTTTTCCTAGCTGTTCTTTATTTATTTAAGAAGTCGACCATTTTGGGTCATTTTATCCTTTTCCCATTTGCATCTATTACTCACTAACACTCATTGCTCTGTTTTTTATCTTGTCCATTTAGTCTCTAAACGGTTCTTCTCCTCTTCTTTGCCCCTTCCTACCTTTTACCCTGCCATTCTTTCCCGTTCATACTTCCTTTCATTCGCTATTCCTCACTTTCTTTGCCCCCTTTTCTCTGATGTCCAGTCCTTTCTTTTGCACGTCCAATCTTAAACACTTCTTTCCCTATTTTTCTTGCCATACGTCTTCTAGCACCAAACACCCCCCCCCCCTCATAAGGGCTCCATTGTTAAAAACTTTTATCTTCTTTTCTCTTCTAGCATCCCCTCTCCTCGATACATATAATATTATTTTCGCTCTCTCTACCAACATTCTTAATAAGATATCAGCATGCAAGAACATCCTTTGATGATCCTCTGCAAGCATCTCTCCTATATTGTAGTTGTATTGTCACAGTACCTCAAGACTTTCTTCTATGATGCCAAGATCAGTCTGTTACATCGCTCTTGTTGTGATGTACAAGTGCGATAAAAGTCTTTTGGATTATAGCTGCTTCTTCTTCTAAATAATTCATAGCCAATCCTGATTACAGTAATCTGATAAAACGTAGTCTTCAGTGCCGCAAGCTCTTTGTCTGCGCTTTTTTCTAAATCTGGCGACTCGTAAAATGGATCATAAGATCGTCGTTATCATCAGTTTATGCAAAACTAGGATCAACTGCATCAAGGGTTGTTTATCAGCTTGCTTCAACATGCTCAAAGCCGTTAAGTGTACTCTCCCTTCGTGTCATGGGTATCATCAGTCTTCTTTTAAAATGCTTGAGTACCACTTCGAGTTTTCAATCAAAAATGAAAATATAAGTTTTTTCTTGCATTTTCGCTAACGTTGTGATATTTTCCAGAATAAATATAGACATAAAACTATTGCTTGTCAATGATAAATTTCATTGTGTCAATGATCAATCGTGTCCATACTGTCTTGATAAGCTGGAAATCTTGACATTGATAATAATTTTATAGGCATTCATGATATCTTTTACGCACGATCAATGTGCAATCACATTTTAAAGGTTGAAAAATAGCTGACTTCATTGTGGGAGCGTAGCATTGGAAGACCAGCAAATTAAATCACCTTTCCTTTATAACTATTTAGAATTGCTCTTTTCTAAACTAAACTCTTTATTCTACCACAGATCAAGGTTATTTTGAATGTATCTGAATTTGACGAAACCAGCAGTACTTCGTGCATAAAATTCGACCCAAAAAAGAAGCAGGCATCCCTCATAGATAGGCGGACTGAATCATATGGAATGTCACCTCGTCTTGGAAGAGAGGCAAAGCTTTATCCATTTGATGCCATGTTTGATTCGAATTCATCAAAGGTATTTCTTATCAGTATGCTTTTGAAATGATAATTTTCCCCCTGAGATGCTTTCGGGACTAATGGAAGTTTTATCTTTGTGCCTGGTCCGCTTGTCTGCATATTTATGTCAAGAATGATTTATTTAATGTTTGGGAGTATTAATTATCTTATGATTTTTATAACTCTATGAATCTGCTCAGTTTTTTGTTATTAAGAGCAGTAATTTCTCGAGAAAATGAACGTGTCTTCAAAAGTTTGTTGAAAAAGCAGGGAATCCGAGTTTTGCTACCAATTTTCCTGCAGACTTTGAAATAGTTATGATCTCATTTTCCTCTCAATAGACATTGTTTAATTTTCTATTTTTTTTGTTTCAACGAGCTTAAACAAATTATGATAAAAGAAGAAAATTAGACCAAAAATCAATTAGAATTTTAATATAAAGACTTAGTCCTGGGAACAATTTGGTACGGTTTGCTGTGCTATGCCCAAGGCTGTCTTTGTGGCTATGTATACAAGGACGTTCTTGTTTTCTACCGAAAGATAATTTTCATTTGAATTGAGACCAAAGTCTTGATTGAGACTCAACCGAAAATTCGAAACCTCATATCAAGATTACAAATACCAAATTTTTTACGAAATCAACGCTAAATTTGCTTAAAACCGCTCAAAAACTCAAAAACCAACAAAATTCCTTGTATGAGACTGAAAAATATAACAGGAAATCGTTTAATCCCGCTTTTAATTATATTTTAAAAACTTTTTTATTTAAAGATTCAATATACGTAACTATAAAAACAGTCAATTTGAAAAATTGCTGCGCCTTTCTTTGATGTTTTACACAAGATCCTTCCCTAACAAAAGATCATACCAACATGACGATCGTTTACAAAATATGATTTTTGTTTATTCAACCTATTCCAAATAAAATTAAAAATTATACGCAATGTCGAAGGAATAACTTATGCTTTAAGTTCATATGAGTCGTCACCAGCTAAGTGGATTGATCTTGTAAACATTCCCAAAGTCAATATTTCAAAAAATAGAATTTAAGTTATTTCCTGTTTTAAGGTACCCAATATGTTTTATTTATGTTTTTTATCCGAGTGATGAGTTACTCGTATAATTGTTAAAAAACAAAAGAATTCTCCATACCGGGGACCGCGGTTGGAGAGATCAGGGTTTTCCAAAGTTAAGGACCTAGATAGATTTATACGAGGAGAGAATCACTGCATGGAACTAGAGATGACTTGCTAATTTCATGAACCAGTCATCAACAGTGTGAAAGCTAAAAATGATACCTCCAAGAGATACTTGCCCCTAGATGTCATCAGTTTACCATTACATTTTCAGGGTGCGGGGTCTTTTTTATTAAGCTCTTTCACAATCTGAATGACCACCTTCCAATATTTCTATTGGTCTATTATAAATTCTAATGTCCTCTAATTTCTCATTGGTTTGATAGCAAGGGGAGGTATCCCCTCAAACATAACTACTGCTCTTCACGGCTCCCAACCCTTGAAATGAACTTGAAAAATTACCCACTACAATATAGTCATATCTTCACTTTGCTTTTAATAACATTGGCTCGAAAGCTTTTTCCGCTCTTTTCAAGGGTCCCTTAATTCTAGCTTTTAAAGTGTATTTTTTCGTTGTTTTTGTATTTAATGCAGTGTTTGTGGTTTCAAACTGCTTAAAGATTTGAAATTTTAAGTTAGCTACGTAAGTGAATTTTGAAATAATTATTATGTTTATTAAAAAGTCTATGAAATGAAAAATTATACCGAAAGGATATTAAGTGATATTCGATAAAAGATAGTAAACCATAAACTTTTAATTTCTTTGTAGAGGCAAATAATGTCTTTGCTCACAATATACAATCGCTCTTTGTGGGTGAAAATTCCAAGGTTATAAGATCTTTATGACTACCATGAAATGTCCTTAACTTCAGTAAATAAAACAGCCTTCTACATTCAGCCATATCCACATGATATTTTTATATTGCGTCGCGTTGATTGCGCTCTCTGACGATAACGAAGCGAATAACCAAATTAGATATTGTTCTTTGAATCAGCCTTCCTTATTTCGCTCTATTTCCGTTTTTGCACTGCATAAAGCATTATCGTTTCAATATTTACACAGTGTTTCAATACTCACAATATTGTCTTCAATCTTTTTCTTCCACCAGAAACTTTTCTCTTAGAATACTGTTTGCCGATAATTGCATTAAATTACAATATCTGGATTTTGAGAAGGATTTCCATACCCTGATTCCTGATATAAATCCCTTTTATTGAAAGCCTTTATATCAATTTTGATTCTAGGCTGCATGCTGCTTACTCTTTTAGCTTTGAGAAAATTCATTTTCCTCGCACCATTAATAATCTAAGAATATTTTCAGAATCAGCTTCTAAACCCTAGAGAAAGTCACTATTATTTCTACGCTCTCGATTTGGAGGAGCACTTTTGATAGAATATTGGGATACAATAACTTCATTCCGAAAATATAGTACCAAAATGCCAGTGCCATCGATTGGTCGAACCATCTGCTAGTTTTTTGTGCAAATTGTTTTTTGTGAAGATAACTTAGCTCTGAATGTCGCATCGAAGCAGTGATTATCTTGAATCAATTAATGTAGCTTAACATTCGAAAAACTTTTGAAAAAGCTTAAAGAACAGACGTTTGTTTTACAAATGAGTAAACATGCTTTTATTCGCCATTATTCTTTTTTCGGTGTTAAATTCAACTGTTTTAATTTGACCCGGTTCCCATCTGCATGTTGCTGCATTCCAAGGACCTTTGCTACGTGTTTGAAAACAATAATAGAATTCGATGTGATGATATTCAAAATATTCTCCCGTATATTTACTTTCTTGATGAAAATAAATAAAATTCGTTTTTACAGCACATAATAAATTCTATGTCGGTACTCTATATCTTAGAGAAAGAAATGCCTTAGCTTGTAAACCTTTTCAATTTATTGCAAGATTATCTAAATGGAACTTGATTCTCGTAAGCGTTTGAATTTATTATCATTTTGTCGGAATTTCCAGCGATTTAACAAACGTTCGAGACAATTTCCCAACTAATTAAAAAAAGATTCCGTGGGTTGCTTATGAGACATTCACAGACGTTGGTTTATGTCACGGGTTTATCCATTTTAGACATTTTGCACATACGAAAGATGACTGAGTGGACGTCATGCTCATCATATTCAATTAGCAGCCCAGAAAAATCGAAAGCACCCCAGTAGTTTAGGACTTTATATTTAGAAATTATCCGAAACTGCAACGTTTCACGATATCTGAGTATGACAGAGTAGTGACGGCAAAAAAATATAAGTCTTAAAACCTTATATAAAAGTAATAATTACGATTTCTAGATTCGGGTGATTTGACACCAGCTGTTACAAAAATAGTTAAAGACAGCTGAAATTTTGATTTTGCAGACCATTGAATTATTCGATTCCTGATAATGAGAATCTTTAGTAAAAATATCAGCTAATTTTCCCTCCATAATCTTCCATTATGCCAACTTCACAAAAAATCCAAAAGTTGATACTTCGAACACGCTCTCTATAGAATTTTCAAATTCTTCCTGCTTTTATTAGACTTCGTCGTCGTTCTTATGTTTTATAACTTGCTTTCCAGCCAGAGATCTGTTGCTCTTCCCTGGTAGACCTTCTGCATACAGTTGTTAACCATGGAGACGATGCAGCTGTTCTTGCTTATGGCCACCCTAACCTGGGTGAGTTTTCCTGTCAATCATAATACGTCAATTCTTTTGCAGAACATTGATTTCCCAAAAAGCATTCTAAAAGTAATTTAGCAGCCAGACACACAAGGATATGAATCCCCTTATTTAAGTCTAATTTGCATCATGTCAGAATCCTGCTAAGTGCATATATCTTGAGTTCAGAATTCTGCTAACTGCTATGTTTGGAATCCAATTTTTTATGTTCTACCGCTTTTTGTCTGTGGAAAAAGTCCTGTTTTTTAACGGCACATCTGTCATGAATTCAAATTCTATTGTTTATTTCTTCTAAGCTGACCATTTCATAGCGTTAGGTAGCATTTTTGAGTCAATTAAGGACAATTAGCTACGTGAGCTACTGAAATCTAATCAATTAAATATTTTTTGAAGGAAAATCAACTACGATGATTGGGTCAGATGAGAACGCCGAAAGCATGGGAGTTATACCATGTGCAATTTCTTGGCTGTATCAGCTTATCGAAGACAAGAAGGAAAGGTAGAGCTATCTTCACAGACTTTTTTTCATTAAATATTCATCAACTGACTAACATATTGGCCACAGTGAACTCTGAATGAAAATTGGCCAAAATTTGGATGTTGACTGAACTTTTGTGCCAATTCTCTGCTTCTTAAGGAGTGTTTTATGGCTAAAAATGCGTTTTTACAATAGCCAAGTCTTTTTGTATCTTTCCATGATATACAAATTTTGTATACCTTCATTTTATATTTTGTATACCTTCTGAAACTCATTCCATGTTATATCTATATTTCTATCTATATATTTATAGACTAGGCCACCTTATTTTCTGACAAATCTATTTATATATATATATATAATATTTAACACGAAACATGTTTGTAGACATAAACCATGTAGTCTTATTTTCTTCAACTCTATGATATATCACGCTCTACGTGCTAACGTATTGAGCACTGTGCTACGGAAGTATCCAAAGACAAATTTCGATATAATATTTATTATATATTTATATGCATCTATATAAAAATATATCGTTTGGAGACTTTAAGAAACATTTTGATGTAGTATCATTGTCACTGGCTGTCTGAATCAGCATCAATTTTCTTCGTCATTTTTACCTTTTGAATAAGGAATTATAGCTTATACATGTTGTATTTAGCAAATTACTTTGTCAGCACTTTCTAAAAAAAACTTAATCTGCTTTGCTTATTTCAACTTGTTATGTCAAAGCAAGTGAATGTTTTTTAGTTATGTATCATGCAATGTGAAATTTAACATACAGGACTGGTGCGAGATTCTCGGTGAGGGTATCCGCCGTTGAGATTGTTGGCAAATCAGAGAACCTCAAAGATCTTCTTCTCGAGCAAGGTATTTAATCAGCTTAAGTTTTCTTTTTGAACCTTCCTTAATTGGAATGTTTAAGAAAATTATTTTCCAACCAATGAATTGCGAGTATTTTGGTAAGCAGGTAAAAAATCAGAAAGCATTTTTTTCTTTCTGAAATTTCTTTTTGAATAAATGTAGTATTGCATAAGTTATAATGGGGCCACTTAGCTCCAGACCTGAATAGTGACCATTTATATTCAATTATTTTATTATTTATATAAGGTCAAAGTTTCTACTTTTTATTATTGGCAAAAGGTCCTTTACATTACCCTTAAAATACATATGTCAAAAGTGTTATGTATCAATTTCATTCCATTAACCTGTAGTTATTTTCCAAATTATAACTTTATGTAGACTTGAATAACAAAAAAACCAGACCTGCTTTCCATTTGTTGATTAAATTTTCCTATTTCTATTTTATTTAGAATTTAAATATGATTTTCTTCCTTATAGATACTGGCAGTATGAATAATTGTAGTACGTCACCAAGTTTGTACCTCCAAAGAGAACGAACAGGACCAGTTCAGGTAAATACCAGACCTCTCGGAGTTTCTGTCTTTTTCATTGAACGATGGGTTTTGTTTATTTTCAAAGTCATTTTGAGATTGAGATTTCAATGTATCCTCGTTATACCATGTGACCAAAAAAACCATACCTTGCTGAATAACAAATTGAATAGATAGATAATGAGTTTAAATGATCGCAGTTTTGGACTTTGATTTCTGCTGTTCCCAAATCTAGCTATAACCTAACCGATGTTGAAAAATACATTCTCTGCTAGAAACTGAAAATATATTTGTGCATCTCAGCAAAAGAAATGTTTTCGACATTGTTCCTGAATATTATAACTTCACTTGATTCATTCATGATTGCTTACATTTTCGTTGATTTTATTCTACATCTATTCTATGGTTAATTAAATCTTCATATTTTGTAGTTTGCAGATTTCACTGAACTGAGAGCGCCTTCTGCAGAGAAAGCCTCCTTCTACTTCGACGCGGCAATCACTGCGAGAACCAAACCGGCCCATGAACAAACTGATCCGGACCCAGCGGAGGATCCAAGTGAAAGACAGAATTCCAATATGATATTTACATTCCATGTCTATCAATACATGATTGACAAGGTTGGAACCGGAGAAGGTGAATTTTTCTTTGCCTCTTTTCTTCACGTTGATCATTTGTGTCGCTTCCTATATCTAGTGAAAAATATTATATAAACTATACAAAGAAATGAAACTCACAAGTTATCACTTAGTTTTACTGTGGTTATACCCTATACACTGGACTCGTTATTTGCAGCTTATGAAAATAACACGCACATCCATTTATGTAAAACTATTTACAAGTCAGGCCATTTGTTAGCTCTGACGTTCAATTTAGAGAAATTATTTTTAATATATGCCTTTATTCTTCCCTTAAACAGTTTGATGAACTCATTCAAACTGTTCCGCTGCATTTTGGAATGTTTACTAAGCGAATGTTGATTTTTCAAGTAAACTTTGGTACTTACCACATTTTCTTTTCTGATCATAATTCGTTTCAATTTTTAGTTCACGGTGGCCGATCTCGGTTCCATTTGATTGACCTGTCCGGTTGCAAACGAAATAAGAAACACCGGGAGCCGGGTGATTCTTGGTTATCATTATCAAGCCTCGGTAACGTGCTCGTTGCTCTTGCTAACGGAGCTAAGCATGTTCCTCATCGTGACAACAAACTTACCGTCCTACTTAAAGAGGCAATCGGTGCGTTGTCAACTCGTATTGCACTCCTTACCTTTGTATCCGGCGACCCAAAGAAGTATCCGGCGACCTTATCAACAATGGAAGTCACCACTCGGATTCATCGGTCAAGAAGAAAGAAGAGCCGGGTATGTATTCATTCAATAGCTTCAAGATCAAGCTTAGCACCCCTCATTAAGAGCATCTTTCATCTATGGCAGATACCAGTCTTGCACTTTTATGCCGCCATGTCAACTAGAATTTAGATGTCAAAATATTTATGAAGTGCTTAACGCTTTGGTATATAAAACAGGATGGTTTCTTGCTGCAAATTCGAATTTAAAGCGGAGAACTGTGCTAAATTTATAATGTAAATATAAGCTTGTTGCTATTTATGTTGCTATTAATAGATTTCTGTGAAAGCGAGTTTTTCTGAGAAAGGATATCTTCAGTTATGGTCAAAACTTACAGGCCAAGGCTATTTTAAGTTTGAATTAAGGTGCAAAGGAATGTGGAGTTCAGTAGAAGTTATTTTTTTTAATTCAACATTTTTATATGTTTTCCTTGTTCTCCAAAGTATTCAAGTGGCTCGTCTGGAGGAGACAGCTCGTGTGACGAATCTCGTCGATTGCGAAGGCGGACCAAACCTGTGCAGCCGCTACTCGTTACGCAGGCTTGTGAATCGGAATCGATTGGAGACTCGGAATTCACTACGAGCGCTGCGGAGGAATCTTGCGATACCGTAATTTACGTTGGACCAAAGGGAGAGGTCCTCAGTGATAGAGAACTGACAGACTTCGAAGGACCACCAGATTTTGACGATGCGCCCACATTTCATGAAAGTGAAAATTTCGACGTAGCGAGTTTTGTTGAACCAACGAGGACGTTAGATTTGAGCTGTGAAGCCATTTCAACAATAGAAAGGCCAAAATTTACTCCTGAAATTGTTGAGAGGCATTGTTCTTGCAATCTCGAAAAATCCACTTCTAGTAACACTTGTATTCACGGTACGAGCATGAAGAATGTAGACACTAATTTTCTCTCAAATAACTCTCTACTTTCGTCATTCAGTGAAGAACGGGGCAGGTTATCTTCGAGGAAATCATCGCAATCGACCGTAAAAGATGTTTTAGGCTCGTACACTATATCGGACAATGCTAGGGAGGCTCTGTTACACCCATCAACGCCTTATTATTGTTTAGTTCCAGGATCCCATAAATCGAACTTAAATGTTTCTATAGAAGCGGCCAGTAGCGAGAGAAATCTTCACTCTACTGATAATGGGCGATCTTTTTCAAAGAAGCTCTCGTCGTCGCAAGAGCGAATTCGTCAAACTAGCGAACGAGGTAGATCACGTACTCGAAATTTACCAACGAGCATCCCCGTCAGTAGGACTACGAGTCTAGATAGATACTTCAGTAGAAACGAAGATGGTCCTTGCAAAAGTGCGATTGATGTTTCGGCATTTAGCCCGCGAATCCGCTCGGAAGAGTCTATCGCCAGCAGTCAACAAACAGTTGACAATTTCGAAAGAGACTTAGTGTCGAAAATCGTTGAAAGATTCGACGTCGAAAACGAAATATCTGAAGTGGAACCAGAACTTATTTCCAAATATCTTGAAAATGAACGTCTAGCAACTGCTGAGGAGGAGCGCAGATCTAAAAAGCTTGAAGAAGCATTAAAAAGATTAAGTGTTGACGATAGTATTATCGTCACAGTGACGTCACAAGAGCGACTGGACCCATTGTATATTGATAGTTTGAACGTACGAGAACTTTTACGTAAGCAACGAGAAGCATCGATTGCGGAGTTTCAGAAGACGAGTTCTTCGATAACTGAAGAAAAATCAACACAGGAAGTAGATGAACAGTTCGACTTGCTCCTAAGCAAAACATGGGAGCCTCTAAACGATCTAACGAAAAGCACAAGTTCGCAAAAAGACAAAGAGGAAGGACAAGCGTAAGTGCATCTTTATTTTTGGAAATATATATTATCTATATTTATAGGAGGAAATTTATATACTATTCATGTGGGTGATTTGCCCTGGATTTTCAATCATCTTTTCAGGTAATAAAGCAGTACGCAATATTCAGAGCATTAAATATAAATTATACTATTGGTCAGAAAATACAAAGTTTCTTGTTTCTTTATTTCCCCTTTTTTTAGTGAAAGTTCGATAGATTAAATCATCATCAAGCTTAAATTTTGGATCAAATCTCGCCAAACAAGTCTTTCAGCTTTCTTATCTCCCAATGACAAGCTGTCTAACATTTTCCTTAATTTCATTGTTAAAAACTCTGAAAGAGTAGAAACTTGAGAAATTTATTTACCAAGTATAGTGGTTGTCCAGTGAAAAGAATCTGTTTTTTTTAAGAAGAAGTGAATCTCTTTAAAATCGTAGCTTTAGATCTAATGAATTCTCTTTAAAGTATATCTACTTTTAATCATATCCAAAAGCTAACCATTGTTTTTCGGTATTTGTTTGATCAATATTATTTATTCGTAGATTTTTTTTTCATATTTAAGAAATTTTGCTGAATATAGCTATTCCAAATGCACTTGTAATATTAAATTTGAAACTGTTTTGGTTTAATATTACAACATATAGGAAACAAATAAAGATGTATTATCATGTCTAGAAGAATGTTAAATGATCATTTGCTATCTTATCGATTCAAGCATTTTAAGCAGTTTTAAGCTTCATAAAATTTTATTTGCAGCTTACAGTTCTATGTCTTTTTGTCTGAAAATTAATGGTGAATTTTTTTGGATCCACCAGTTCATTATTGATTTAATATGCCATGTAATATTTGTTTTTGAACATCCTAATATTATTGCTATAAGAACATCCTGATATTATTGCTATAAGCAACTTTGATATGCCACGTAATATTTATTTTTGAAATTCCTAATTTGTCTTTTGTTTTACAGGCAAGGAGGTACAAGGCTAGATAGTGGAAGTAGCTGTGGCAGCTTATTAACGATTCCGAAAACAGGTAAGACTTGCCTTAGATTTGTCCCTGTTATATGTAAATAAAAGTTGAAGAAGTAAGAAGTAACGGTTATAAACGAAGGCTTAAAGACTTCTTCCAATCTCGGCAAGGCATATCGCGTAAACATTGTCCAGAATCGGATCAAATTTAGAATAACCTTATGTGATTTGTTGTTTTAAAAATAACAAGAACGTTTTTGATAAAGCTCTCCCTCTGATTCAATCTTTGAAAGCATTTATATTTTCTTTGGAAAGTACAGTGCATCGTTCATAAAATAAATGGTTTTGAAAGATTTTTCAAAAAGCATTAGTTTGCAGCTAGTAACAGCATTCCACGTCAACTTTGTTGTAGGGGCCATCGTTTTCTTATTCATTTATTAACACTCTTATTTTTCATCTGAAACTGGGCGTGTTCTTACGTTTTTCTTTTTTTTTGACAAATGTTGCCTCCGTGTTCTTTTAAATTGTGTTTTTATAAGAGAGAGTATACTCTTCCTGACGTTTGACTATGTAATTATGTTTCAAACGGATTAATTCAATTTGAAAGGATACGCTAAATTTGGTCACTTCTGGTTTTAGCTAAGTATCTGCTTCCCTCGAGCCCCCAAGCCCCTCCCATCATTCATCTCCTGGTTTTAGACTTATTCTTGAATCTCTACTTTTAGCTGGATTGGCTTCCGAAGGTGTGAGCAGCGGTTACGAGAGCATGCGCTGTGAAAGCAGTAACAACCTTAACGCCGTGTCTGATATGGACTCAGAGCGTGGCAAAGCAAAGTCGACAAAAAAAGACAAAAAAGGTACTGAAAGCCACAATTGCTTATATGTTTTTAACGCCATGTAATTTTCTGTATTTTTTAATGAAGCCAAAATATATAGTTAAGAATTAAATAATTTTTACGCAAACACGAATAAGCTGCCGACGAGCTTAGTGATTTTTATGACACTTAACTTGTTTATTTTCAATGCCAATTAACAGTGCCATTTATGTTCCTAGAAAAAATATTTGCGTCTATTTTTTCTTGACATGATAACATATTCAAAATGGTATGTAAAGGCACTCCAACGGAAATATATTTTGTTATAGATATAATTAAACAGAGGTTCAAACCTTAATTTTTTGGAAGCCTTGATTCTTTCGTTGTTTTTTTAAATGTACCCGGTATTTGGCATTTTTGAATCAACTTGATTTTCTGTGTGTTTTATAACCTATGCACGAAGACATAACGTTGTTTTCTTTGCAGCGAAAGATAAAAAGAACAAAGACACTCCATCTATTCCGGAAAGTGGCATTTTTAACATCGAGGTATTATCAGTTACAGTAGTAAATATATAACTGCGTCATTTGACTCAGTGGAATTAACGTTTGTTTTGAAATAAAAACCAGTTACAGCCAGCCTTTTGATTATGTGTTATGATTAATAGAATAATTAATAAAAGTTAGCTGCATTTTCAGCTACTCGGTCTGACATTTTAGTTCCTAAATGCAAATTATAAGAAAAAGCTTTTAAGGATGGCAGCGGAATTGACAGGAGTTTTTGACGTTGGTGCTAATCCTTATTAAATCATGAAATTAACCAATTCAATAAGCGGAAGTCAGAAAAGGCAATCGTAGAAAAAAGTGTCAAAAATCAACTATTTTTGTAAAATTGTAAGGAAGTTGTGAACAAAATATTATTACCTTTTCCTAACGTTATAAGAAAGTACAGATGTACGAAGCTACACTGTATATCACATTTGTTTTTTCTATCTATTTTATTCTATCTATATTATACTATTCTATCTATGTTTATTCTATATTATTATTCAATTAATATCGTATTGCATTTTTGCTATTTTATATCATTTAATACGAAATTTTTGCATTTAGGACCAATTTGATCGATCACGATTTGGGAAAAGTAAAGTACATAAAAAGGAAGTTAAAAAGCTAATAGGAGAACGAAAAGGCATGAAAGAGAGCCTACAGCAAGTTCTTCAGAAACTAGTCCTATTGAAAGATCCATCTCCTGATGTTGATGGTATGTTTTTTGTCTTTTATTATTATTGAGCCCTTCAAAGCCATATATGAAATTTTGCAAAATATCTGGCCTAACGATAGCATTTTTTGTATCATAGCACTATCAAAATCAAGTATCTCAGAAACTTAAACCAGTATTCTTTCTAAATTCTTTTACGTGATTTCAAAGAATCAAAAGTTGAGTGTAAACATCCACGCAGCTAGGAAAGTCCATCCAGTGAAATGCCTCTGGTCCTAAGACTTGCTGTCCTGGAAAACGTGTGGTTTGGAAATGGCTCGTTAAATGTCTTTCGCATACCGTTTTCTGCAAAATTTCTTTAGGTAGCCTATTGCTTGTCCTATCTGAGCGCCGCTGTTCTAGATTGATTTCTGTAATACTAACAATTGGTTTGTAGAAGTTTTAAAAATGTTGCGATTGTAAGTTAAGCAAGAGCATGAAAACGCTTCCGAGAACGATTTGGGTGGCAAATTCCAACCCCCTCCACCCTTCGGGTTTCCCTGTGTTTTTAAAAGTGCGCAATTTTAGACTGTGAACAGCAAGAAGGAGGTTCTAAGCATCCAAATATAACTTTGATGGCAGTTGATGATTAATATGCATCAAGAATGGTTAAGCATGCCCTCTAGCCAAATAGGGAGCGGGTCATTGAGTGCCAATGTCTACTTTTTACTTGAGCTAACCATGTGACATATTTTGCTGTTCCTAAAGATTGCCAAAAGACATTTCACAGAACAGATTATCACCGCCCCTTCTGCCCCCCCCCCTCCTAGAAGACCCTGGCTACGGGACCTTAGAAAAGACGTTCAGCTTCCCTGCACTTGCCTGAGATCGACAAGCAATAACGCTGAATCCCATTTGCACAAACAAGGGCATGGTTAATTCACTTTTGCTGAGCCCTTTGCAAATGGGACTTAGCATAATATGGTTTGACGTAAAGTGTTGAAAAAAGCTTTTAAACCTCCTAGCTTAAAAGAACGTAACTCAATGGGGCTTATTATTTCGCGGCGTTGTAGTGGAAGAGAAAATGGAAGGAATTTCATATCTTCGGGCAGATATCATATTATTAACCGCATTGAATTAATATGATGAAGGGAAGTCTCTCTAATCAGCATCAAGCCAACCAATCTCGATTTTTTAACTCGAATAGGCAAGATCGGCCAATGCAAAGAAACCTTTTTGTATGCAATATAACAAGATCAAGCAAAATCGTTTCCTGTTAGCTACTTTCCAGTATCAAATATTTATTTTCTTTATCCTCGATTTGTTTGATTTCGGTAACTGTGTCTTTCTTTGTAATTAATACTCAAATGTTTCAGCCTGTTTTCTTGACTTGACGAGATCTCTTTGTGTTTTTTAATCGTTGAAATGCAAATTTACTTTAGCATCAACATTCGACCTCCTCTAAATTAACAAAAAGTGTTCAGCTTCAAATTTTTCGTTCTTCAAGGCAGTAGCATAGCCAGGGTGGTAAGACTGGGGGGGGACAAAGGTGAGTTGAGCGATGGACCATTGGGGTCCACACCCTTTGAACGCCAGAAAACCCCCTTTTTCAGAATACCATTGTAAAGGGAATTTTTTCTATTGGTCTGCCCTCTCTTGCCTCCCCCACTACTCTACTGCTTTAAGAAAATATTTTGATTTTCTTCGAGGAAATTTTTATCTCGCCATATTAACCGTTAAATGTATCTTTTCCAGAGCGTCTTAGAGACATTTCACTGGATGATCCGCAAGCAGTAAGGACATTGACACGAGAGAATCGAATTCTTCAGCGAAAAGTGGACGTTTGTAAGTCGCATTTGCAGCTTGTGACGTGTTTTGACGCGAATCCACACAGTGTAGTTACAACTGCGTTTCTTTATAAGACAACAGCGGTTTGAATTGCGAAAATACTGGTAGATATAAATATATATGTAGTTTTATTTTTAACCTTATTTAGAATCGGGTAGTCAATTTTAGTAATATTCTCAATGAATCGCTGCATTGGTATAGCGACTTCGTATTATTAAAACTATAAGAGTGATTCATTCGAAATATTTAGTTACGAAACTTTCAAGGCCCCTGTTTCTTTTAACGCAAGGTAAATTCCCTCGACGTTTTTCAGCGTCAAGCATTAATATTTTATGTTTCAATGCTGATTACGTACCAAAGAACCCTCCCCCGAATCCTCGAGTATACAAAACAAACTCCATGTTGCGTTGTCCCTCCTCTGCGAAAAGGTCTGAGTTCTATTCTATATCGCGCCCTTTTGCTTGCTAAATGACGTGAGCAAACCATCGTAAAAAAATTGTAAAAGAACCAGATCTTCAAAATGGAAAACTCTGATTTCAAGAACTGGTGAGTCTACCTGCTATTTACATTTTATGACCTTGCTGCAGTGAATTTCCAAATTTGAATTTGTAGGAGTTCCATTTTGGAGTTTCTAGGTCTTTGAAGAACCTCATCAGGCCTTAGGCCATTTATAATTGGCCCCCGAATACGTATTTGTGCATTTAGCTTATTACAAAGCGTTGTCGGGAATTAGAACGACAGAGGAAAGGATTCTGTTCCTAGAAATTTAGGCTATTCTGAATCTTTCATTATACCAACTGAATCTGAATATTTTTTGGACACGTGCTGCATTATTCTAAAGCGCGACGACGGTTTTGCCTTAAATTTTCTTATTCGTAAATTGGACTGAACGTAACAAAGACGAAAATGTCTCTTGGAATTATGAGCAAAATGTGTGCGATGAATTTAAGTTAGGTAAAATTTCTTTGATGTTGTGTTGGGAATTTGGTCTATTTTTATGATCAATGTTAATTTTATGGTAGCATAGAACGTTTTTATCGATGCATATATGTACTGTACACAAATGCTTAAAAACTTCACAAATAACTATATAATTAGAAGAAAACTCGACAGGTCGACATTGTTCATCCTATTTAATAAATGTCGTTGTTTTGGTAAATGGCTGTATTCAATGAACTATTGTTTCTTGTATTTCTGAATAAGACTCGTATTCTTTGACTTTTTTTGCAAGTGTTTACTACTCAACACGCGAGGCGGCTTCTTTTTGACAGCATCATTTGTTGGTGTTTTCGATACAGACTGTTCTGTTTCGCTTAAATATTTTGAAACAGAAGGCCGATTCTTCGGAATAGTATTGTTTATCAAGAATTTATGTGCTGTCGCAGTTTTTCATTTATGTTGTACAAGAATGCAATTTTGAATATACAGTTATTGGGCCTACCAAATTTGAAGTAATATAAATCTCCTTTCAATGAAATCTAAGGAATGCCCCTTTGAAAAGTCACTAATTTCAAGCTGTAAATAACATATTTTAGGGTCTGTTTATAAGGAGAAAATCATCCCACCGCCAGGTCTGTGAGCTGATAGGTGAGATTCCACTCTCCTATAGGATTTTTGTATTTTTCATCTTGCAGTTATATGGAAAACTAGCCAGCCCGGTTAGGTGCGATCTCACTTGGGTGGGATGAAATTTTTCCATATAAACGCTGGAAGTTGGGGTGAAGCTGGAAGATAGGATAAAATGTTCATATAAATGCAATCAAATTTCGTACCACTTGTCTGCACACAGGCTTGAAGGCGGGATTATTTTCTTCATATACAGCTGGGAGATGTGATAGAATCTGCATGTAAACATTAGATGATTTCATCCCACTCGCCAGATAATTAACTGAGAGGTAGAATAAATTTGCTCATTAAATTTGCTTTTAAAAAATAAATCGGTTTTCGTATAAATCTGTTACGAGGCATTTTTTTGTTTTCATCCGCTGATAACTACAAAAGTGACTTCCATTTGAAGGTTCAATCGTTTTAAGACTCGCTAGAAAAACATTTCATCAAATGAAAATTTGTAGGGTTGTCAGATAGCGCCGAAAGAGAAACCATTGAAAGTTTTTCTTTTAATTTCTCTATTTGTGGTATTACAACCTACTATTCGAAATTCACAGGACAATGTGATATTGATTTTGAAAAACCAACGTACATATTTTCAATGTAAACAGAAATTTCCAGAAATGTATATAAAGGGGAAGGGCCTCTACCTCTACTAGTTGTGACGATAGAAGCTCGAGTAACCAGTAGCAATTAAGGTAGGAAATTTTCTCCTTTTTCTTTGCAGCTTTTTCTTTACGGCGAATGTTTGCAAATGACTTTCGTTGAATTATATGTTGACACGCGCAAAGATCTTATTTAAAGTCAATTCATAAAATTTTTGGCTTATCATTTTTTTCAATCTTACGTTGTAGAGGCTTTTTCATAACTACCTTAACTACGAGCTTGTGTCAAAATGTTAAAGACTCATTGCTAACAATGGGCTTTTGCGAGCGTGGCGACGGTCCAAACAACGGCAGTAATTTTCTACAGATTAACCAAAATTGATTTTAGACAGTGTAAAAATGCATTATGGGATGCTTACGTAGCGCAATGGCTCATTGTTAGCAATAAGTCTTTAAGTCATGTTTTTGCTCATCTTGTTTTAAGAAATGTTGAGTTCGTTCCAAAATTCCAGAAAATGATGATGAGTTCCTTTCAGATTTCCGGCTAAACGTGTTCACTAGCGGTGCACTGAAACCCCTTGCAATCTATCTAGGTGACACTGACCTAAAAAAATTCAAAAACGTTGTTACAAAGTTTTGTCTCCATTCTAGCGTCACTGAAAATGAATCAAGACAATCTTCCATTCAAAGGCTGAAATAGTTCAGTCAGTACGACGAAATAGCTGTTGAAGTCTACATTGGACTCAATCATACACATGAACTGGATCGATTTCACAACACCTCGTACTAGGCTAGCAGTCCCGACGAAATGCTCTCTTCTCGAGCATGACTTAAGCGATGCTTATATTTAAGACAGAAAAAACTTAACCTGAATTCGATGTTTTTTAAATCTAGGATTTGACTTGGTAAGTCTTTGTTCTGAGTTCTTCCAAGGCTAGGGTAGCGTAGCCAAGGTGGTAAGATTGGGGGTAAAGGTGAGATGGGAAAGGGAAAATTGGGGGTCAACTCACTTTTGAACGCCAGAGAACGCCATTTTAAAGAGGATTTTTTGCCAATGCCTTCGCCCTCTCGCTACGCTACTGGCTGGATCTTTGCTCCTTTCCTTTCTGCTCCTTTACACAAGTCTTTCTGACATGCCGCCCTAGCCCTTGAAAGAACTCAGAACGATAGGAGATTTCTAATTCGTATGGCGAGATTTGCAACTTATCAGACATGGCAAAAACCCAAGCCTTATAATTGTTCTGGAGACTTCTGCATTTTCAACGATTCAAGATGCTTTTCAAAATAGAGAATTCACGTCAAAGATTATTCATTTACAGCTTATCAGGTTCTTTGATGTTCAGCTTCCATTCAATGGTCGCTATACTGAGTTTTTGAACGTATTTTAGAGTTTTAGTGCTGCATTCTAATGGCATTAAGTGGGCGAAAAACCGCTGCAACATAATCTCTTTTTCTAATTGGATCTATCTTATCATGTTGAACTAAGAAGCTTATCGCTAAAATAGTGTGTTATCCTATGGATTTTTGGCGTTGCTTACGAAGAAGTTGATTAACCAGTACAATTATCATTCGCCCAATGTCCTTCAATCTGATAAATGAACAATCAATGTCGAGCATGATATTTTTTGCTGGCTTCTTGGCTGCGCTAATCATTATAACAATAATAACTACTTGATCATCTATCAAGATCAATTAATCATTGCCGTTGGAATCATCACTATCATAATCATGTCCATCATCAACCATCTTTATTCACAATAATGATTTCAGTAGGAAAATGCGTACAAAACCATTATGGCCTGCTAAATTTTGATCAATTTCGAAATTCCTAAAAATTTTTATTCTGAGCCTGAATATTTCTATAAACAATTTTCTTGCTTGTAACATTTGCCCACAATGGTGTAGTCATCCACAAATGATTAGGTTATAGCTAGTGACTGACAACCTTCCTGTCAATTTCTGGAAACATATCTGCCAAGCAATATCCGTGCACATCCAGCTAAATCAAAAATTAATGATCGGTCTTTTTCATATGAAGTAAGAATTGAATAGACGCGTGATGAAAAGCAAACCTAGTACTTAAATACAATTGTCTGGTTATCCCATTCACCCTCTGGTGTATAAGGCAAGATGTTTCTAAATTGCAATTCCGAATTTTAAGCTTGGCACGACTGCGTCCAATTTACATATCTACATTATTTTTGCATTCAAAGAAACTAACCAAGCACAGATGCCGAAGCATTCCAAGTTTTGGCAATAAAAAGCTACCCATAATGATAACAGAACGTCAGAAGACAGTATAAAAGATAAGGACATAAAATCGTACCATTTAACAAAGGTAGTGTTTGATAAGGTAGAGGTGTAGCACCCTATATAAATAGACACTATAATCATTATTTTAAAAAAAATTGTATGCACAGTGCCGTCGTTAGCTATGCTCAAGGGGGGAGGGGGGTATTCGGGTACCTTTTGTCGACAAAGTTGATGAGCTATCTCTTATTTCCTGACAAAATTGAAAACTTATAAAACAGACTTTTCTTGCAAGGTATGAGGGGCTCGCCCCCCCCCCCCTCCATCAGCAATGTCGTCGGAAAATTCCGCCTTTCGTCGGATAATTGACAGCCGTTTAATATGTCGAAATTACTCCAAGAAGTCGTTTTGAAATGGAATTTTAAGCTCTTCTAAGGGGCGTAATTGCCAAATTTCTTGCTCGCTTCGTTTGCAAGTTATCTGCATTTTTCCTTTTTACCCCAGGGACCTCCATAACCTCTCTGTGCCCTTTTTGCAAAAGTTGAACATAGAATAGCTGATAAAATATTAGCCGGTACTAAACAGTCAAACAAACAATATATGAAACAAATCAAAACTGCTTGTGAATTGTATAATTAGGTAATTTCAATTCCGTAAAGATTAGCAGAAATTGCCATTATATTCTTCCAAATAAAAGTTATTTTCAAACGTTATTCCCACTGAAGAAAATGGGCTTATGAGGTTTCAAGATTTCAAGAAACTACTTCCAATTTTTGCTCTAGTTTTCCTTTTTCTTGATAACGATCTCAATTACTTGTTATTGCTAAACTTGAGTAGTTTCCGTTGAGTAGTAGTGATTTTTTATTTCACTAGCCATGCAGGATTGGATAAAGTACACTTTCCAGACTAATTATGACTGAAACTGTCCCTTCAGGATAACGTCATTATTGTTTACAAAGATTCATGTAAAACAACAACAAATCTCCTCTGTTCTCTAACTTTCTTTTTTTATGCATATAGGGTATAACCTTATTCAATTACTCCTTCTCTCTCATTTCTGCTACATAGCCCTCTTCTGCTCTTTGTTTCCCCCTGATAGGGGCTCTGTTAGCACCCAGATAAGTTAAACTGGCTTTACTACCCAGTCTGCAATGGCCAAAGTGTAAACTGTAAAAGCGACCGCATAGGTTACCTCGATGCTCAATGAGTTTAATTCTTTTAAATTAGATACTTAATTAGAATCCCGTTCTTTGAATGTGAGACCTTTTCTAAGGTGGAGTTTGGAATTTCGTACCCTTACACATAAAATTAGAGGCGCAAATGGAACGGAGTAATGGAGAAGGGAAGGAACGTTACCGCACTAGGGCCCAGATAATTTTTGCTAATAGTTACATTATTATTGCAAACTTTTTAGTTAGGTTTTATAAAGAAAGGATTTTTAAAAGGCTAGCATTTTGATGATTCCAACGAGCGAAATTGTATTTTTTTTCTTATTCGCATTTGATGGGTTATATAAATGATCTTTTTGAATTTCGTTCCTTTCTATCAGCACGATATGGAATTTCATACACAGTAATCAAAACTGTAAAATATTCATCGAATTTGAAATCACTATCATATCTGATTACGAATTCCTCCTGGTACGAAACTCAATCAATGAGAATAACTCTCTTATTCTTTCTTTATAGTGTGAGTCTGGTACTCAGGGTACATCACGCATACGAGTTTATGCTGCAAGTGTGAATAGTGCAGTGGTATACAGTTGCGCCTGGCCATTTCCGTCTGGAGGGGCCAGCAGCAAAATTATGCCCTTCGTAACTAACATTATTGTCTTTTCCTGAAAAGATTGGCAGTCTGGTAATACTCTTAAATTTTTTAACCTTGTTTGTCAAGGATAGACTGATCCCCGAATGAGAACAGGGTCCCAAATATAATAATTTTTCATGGGGGTGTCAGGACAAATTGGACCGACTCACGAACGAAATTGACTATCTCTTCGAAGCCAATCCAAGCAGATAAACTAAATAAAAATGTGTCAAGAACACGTTTGAGGAATTTCCAAGAGCTACCCCTAAAATGTGGTAAAATGAGGGTTTCGTTCTCTTTGTTGTGTTCATTTGGCACCTTGGCGGGGAATCCAAAGCGCCAGATAAAATATTTACCTTTGTTTTGATAAATTTGTACTTTGGGGCAACTAAACAAGCTCAAAACATACATATAACACAACTTACAGTCAGGGGTAAATTAGGGGGTGTTGGGGTAACAAATAATGGGGAGAGTCGGTTCTAGCCAATAAGTAGAGGATTCCAGTTACTCATAGGGCTAGAAAATGCGATTTCTAACATATCTGTGAATTCACTATGACACAACTGAAAGGTGCTAGAAATATTTGATACAAAATGAAGTAAATATTTTATCAAATTTTAAATAAAAATTATAATAGTCCAAAAAACCGTTAAGAAAATTAGGCCAGATCCAACTTTCTTGTCAAAATCAATGTATGGCCCTTGAAATGAAACTTGAAGTCAGGGGCGTGCCGAAGTGGGGTGTGGGAGGGGGTGTCACACTGCCTTTAAAGGTTTCCTCCATTCGACAATGAAAGAAGAACGTTTAGACTATCTAATGGTAGCTGCATGTTCCAGTGACATTTGAGATCGTTTGGATCTTTGGATCTTGATGAAGTTGCAGATAGCTGGTCAATTAAAACTAGAAGAATGGGGATATGAATCTATACCATGCATGACTATATGTTTTTATATGTATCGATATCATTTGATGGTGTGAATATTTTCCTGACCCTGACCTTCCAGAGATCCAAATTATTAGTCTGCTAGATCCAAATTATGAGTATTTTGCAAGTAATCTGCTAAATTTCAATCCAGTTAAAAACAATAAGATAAGTTCAGTTTGCAATTTCGTTATATCCAGTTTAAACATAAAGGAACCACTACGGTACTAGAGTGTAAAATTTGTGCGCTGTGATTAGCTATCTTTAATCAACCCTGTCGGTAAATTTCTCATACTACAACCCCCCCTCCTCCTAATTCCAAAGCCCTTCGGTACGCCACTGCCTGAAGTACCCACTAGAAACATCAGCAACGCCGGAGCGACCAAGGGGCAAGGGAGGCAGGCTTGAGTAGAGGGGCATTCGAAAAATAATTCTCAGCTTCTACTAACTCCTTCGTATCTGGCATTTTAATTCGATCTTCTGTACGTATCTTGAACATTGGCTATCTTTTGGCATAAGAAATTTATTTACAGGTTTTGAGAGGTTTCGACATGAATTAAGCACTAAAACCAGAATTTAATATAAATCTATCTGATAATTGAAAATGGCCGGTTTCAAGGTCATTTAAATGAAAACGGCACTTTGGCCCCCGTTGCCCATTCCATCAAACAGAGGCAGTTGACCCCCTGCGCTCCTTTCCCCTTCGTGTCAGTCCGGACACCCTAAACACAGACTGTCTTCGGAGTATTTCTGTGTGCCCCATGAATACTGTGCCCTCCACACAAAATAATTGTTTCCTGACACTCCTCTAAAAAATTGATTAATTTTTGCGCCCATGCGAACACTACAAATGTTTTGTCTGGGTAATACAGTACTTAACAGGCATAAAGACGTGTCCTGAAGTGAGACTTTTCCAGGGGGAATGGGGCCATGCACCCCAAGAAAGTTTTGAATTATAACGCGTCTTCTTTGTCTCTGCTGACAAGCCTGTCGTATCGAATTTTTTTCGAGTTTTCGGCGCCCTATGCAAGCTTTGGCGCCCTTATGAAAAAGTCAGCTGGGGGCCCTGGCCCCCCGGCCCTCCCCTGGCAGGCCGCTACTGGTGGAATACAAGCAGATCTTAGGATCACACTTCGCTGTATGCGCCTGCCGTCTGAGTTCAGGGATTCAACCGTTCCAAAGTTCTCCTGCAAGCGCAGCCAAAGAACAAAAAGACACCTAAAATGTGTCACATTATAATCAGTGCTAATTAGAATACTTATAATGTGTTAATTTTGCAGAGGCTTATGCCACCTTGACGGGTATTAACCTCGCTAAACATTACACTTCATTGTCAATTTTCGACTTCAATTTACATAAAAGCGCCTTTTTATGTTGATCTTCATACACAGTAGAAATCCATTAGGAGGTCAACCTTGCAAAATTATCTCAGACATTAGGAGGAATCTTATTGACAGAGATACGAACAACGTTTTAAAGGCTAATTTACGCCGTATGTCGATCATTTCCTGTTTTCCAAATTCAATGATTTTTTAAGGAAAGGTGCATTGAAGCCGAAAAAATCCTTTAAAAATTGTTAATGTTTCATGAAAAGAGACTATAATTCACGTTTGATTCATTAAGTTAGTCGATAACAAGTTTCACTCAGGACAGCGAGATTATCTTCTTCTTGCTTAAAAATATGTTCGAGCTCTTCTCTCTAAAGAGTTGAAGATTGATGTTATCTCTCTGTCAGTCTGCAGAAAACAAGCATTTTGGTGAAAAAGAATTGAAAACCACGAGTCAGATTCATCTACTAATGCAAATTGTTTCGGCTCTCAGCTCCTGCATCTTGTTCATTAATCAATTCAGAGGACGCATAAGGAATCAATTCTCAATTTGAATTTACAAAGACAGCGCTTTTAATTAGGACTTTCAATAGCAAACTTCAGTCTTCATCTCCCAGTCACTTTTTCATATTTGAAAGTTTTGGCTAATTTACAACATAGAGACAAAGCAACTTCGTCTGCTCATTTATAAAAACTGCAAATCACAATCAATGGTCAAGTAGGAAAAGCATATTTGGGGGGTGAAGCTTGGTCTAACCAAACCAATCAGTGTACAGCTAGCTTCGTCTAAACGCAACCAATCAAAACACCGAAAACTGAACTTATCCATTAGCAGTTTAAACAGTTAAGCATGCAACTCCATTCTAATTTATATTTGGACTGATTTTCTGAACATTTATTTTCAGGCAATAAACTTCGGCAAAGAAATGTTTAGATTTTTTTAGCTTTGGAAACGGGTTTTCAGGAAAAGAATTAGAATCTCCCTTCTGTGAATCTGTGAATCAAATGTACATTATTTTCATATACCTAATAGAAGGTACATCGTAACTATGAGGGTGAACCGTGTCTATACTTGAACAGTTTTTTTTTCTGCTCGGGCAACAACGTCATTCTACTGTGATTATTCGAAAAAAGAGATACAGGAAATTGAACCTGAGAAATAGCTTTTTGTTACAGACGTCATCATTCATCTCATAGAGGGAGGTATGTAAGCAAATATAAGCAGTGGTGCAGTGCTAACAAAATAACAAGGGGGCTCTTACACAAAATGTTGCAGAAAAAATAGCAAAATTACATATTTGCCAATATTCTGCATCAACAAGGGGCCTCCTGAGCCCCCCTAGCACTACACCCCTGCTGGCAATGAGCACCTCTACGAGCTACAAATAGACACTTTACCCCTTATTCTGGAAAGCAAAGGTGCAATCGCACCCTGTGCCCCCATAACTACGCCTGTTTTCTGCAAATGATAACGAAGAAATAGCTTTAGCATAAATCGAGTTGCGATTCGATTTTGAAGATAAAGTATTGTCGAAATGCCTGGATACGTCCTTGTGAGATTTCAAGGACCATACCATATTTTCATGATATGATGAAAACTATAGTTAGTCCATCATTTTGCCATTTTCCTTTTATTGTTGGTCGATACGAGATCAAAAAGCTTTCTTAGTAGATAAAATCGACTTTAGAATAAATTAGGCCTGGGCATCAGCATTGAAAATTTTTCCAACTTGCTAAAATAAACAAACTTAAGTTTCTTGGTAGTTAATACTCTTTCTTGGAACGGGTTCATAAAAATAGGGCTGGAGCAAAGTGTAGTGTTAGAGGAGCAAAGTGAAGGAAAATATTTTCTATTGCAAGCCTTGATTTTTTAGAGGCTTTCTGTGAAATCGCACCTTGTTCAGCAATTTTGGGCCTTGCTCGCTTTCTGTTGCATTTTCCCCACAGTTGATTAAGGAAGAAAATGAAAATTGCCGATAACAAGAAGATTTTTGGACCTAATTCTAACGTAAATTGAAACAAATATAATTCCTACGTTATTGGGAAGAAAAAAAATTAGCTTTAACTTTCAGATTAGATAATTATTGTCAAATCGTAGATTTCTTTACTCAAAAACAGCACGAAAATGGCAGATCATTTCCTTGCCGAATCCAAGATAATGGACTAACAATGAATCATCAGATGGTTACAGTCGAAGCAACCATTTAAGATCAAGAGCAACTCAAATTTAAGATCAGGGATGGACGGCTTTCTCACCCTGTTCCCTTTCTTATTTTGCCCCACATTACTTCACACCCCTGGGCTAGCGTCACTTGAAACTCAGGCAGCTAGGGTAGTCAGATCTATGAGAAACAAAAGCAACTAATCAGCTGGGGGAATGAAGTTATTTGATCTTTAACATATTATTACTGCCTACCGTACTGTTTTTCAGGGGAAGCATTATATCGCTCCCTGCTTGCAGAAATGTCAGCAAACGCACGCAACTTTTAAGTCAGAGTCAAACCGTTTAAGAGATTTTCCTATGTACTTTTGATTTAGCCATTAGCCATAGTAGGAATTTGTTTAAGACGTGTCCGGGCTGGGCGTCTCCATTCACAATTTTTTTAGAATCGACCTTCATTAAACGAAGACAGTTTTTAGGACACCTTAGACATCAAAACAATCTTTGGGTGGGCCCCCGTAACCCCTTCTTTCATAACACCTCGTTTTTATCGCCATCTGACTGTTAGGGGGCTTCTATCGTACCTGTTTTTTAAAAAGGGTTGGTCCTGAATAGAATTGTTTTAAATTGATGTTTTTATACACTATGTTTTATAAGAACATTTTTGTAAGAACACGGGCCTCATCCAAAAATTTCATCCAAAAACGAGAAATGTTTGTTATCTCGGAGTGCTTTTCCGGTGAAATTTCAAACTTGTCGGCAAATAAAAGATTTCTCACTCACTTTGTTGGCAAATGAGGCCTTCACAATCTCTTAGAGCATACTTGCTAGCAATTGCACTGCTTACACCCTAGTAATTAAAGAACAAATTAAAGACTCATTGCTAACAATGGGCCTTTGCGAGCGTGGCGACGGTCCAAACAATGGCAGTAATTGATTTTAGACAGTCTAAAAATGCATTATGGGATGCTTACGTAGCGCAATGGCTCATTGTTAGCAATGAGTCTTTAAGAACAACCCAGCAACATTTTTTCCGAAAAATTAAGAACAGCCAGCCTGAACTTCAATTTACTGGTTCTTATAAAAAGGGTGTTTAAAAGAGACAAACAATAAATTAAAGATGGGACACCCCTGCTGCCCATCTAGGGGAAAAATCTGATTGAAATCGAAAGTGGCAAATAGTGTTACGGAATGCAGATTATTATAGATACAGTCATTCCAATCTGGCGATCTGGCGTCTTCATATAACAAATGCCAAACGGAATTCCGGAGTTTACAGAAAAGACAGATCAGATGTAAATAGCTCGGGGCAAATACTGTGACTGGGAAATTTTGCAACCAGGTTTAGGAGACAAGTTCTTGATTAAAGTAATTTTAACCAGCACTATAACTTCCGTTCTTAAAGCAAAATTTAGAATAAATTGCCTGTTTCTGACATAGGTATTTTAC
Organism: Rhopilema esculentum; assembly: GCF_013076305.1. The sequence goes on from NW_027019302.1 coordinate 7,094,257, forward strand.
ATAGCAAAATTCCCCTACTTTTGGCCAATAATGCCAAAAACTTACCAATGAATCACAAGTAAGCCTCTTTCTATTCGATTTTAGCCTCCCACAAACTTTCTTAGACCCTTTTACTTTTTCCAACGCTCCGCTGTGCCTGTATAATATTTTGAATTTATAATTGAACTTTTTGTAAAAAGTAGCTACAATTTCAAAATAAACAATAAAAATACACTTATAATCTCCTGCAATAAACTGGCTCTTTTCCTTTTACCCAAAAGTATTGATTATTCTTCGTTACAAACGATACTTTTTATATTAAACAGGATAGGCTTTCTTAATTTTTCTGTTGATTTTATGTGCTGAATGATTTTTTAGAAACACAGAAATGCGACACCAGATAACATGAAAAAGACCTTTCTATGTCAATTAAGCAGGAAAAGGTGCCTGATCGTCAAAAAGAATCATTTCTATCCCATCTTTAAAAGAATTAATTCCATGCATGGTTGGGATAAGTACTATAGTTTCTTAAATCTTTGGTCATCTCAAGGCCCGGTTTTCAGTGGCCTGAAACATTACAATGCGAGAGATATCCAGAAATGGGCTCCGGTAGTCTCTGTGTGGGAAAAACTTTACCGAAAAGGAACGTGGTGGAGACAAAAAGCCATCTGGCAATGGTAATAATGGAGGAAATACTAACCGCGAACCCGGGACCAAAACTTACAAGGGAAATGATCGAAGAGGGCCTATAGACGGTTTTCATGTACCAAAGCAGAGTGAGTATAAGCTTCATTGCAAGACCACAACGAGGCCGTGCCTTTACTATCAGCTAATGTTTTTCTCCCAATTATGTCTTTTGCAAATCTCATTCCGGATTTGAATAATCTCAACCAAATGACTATGAAACGACCTCCACATATCTCGGTTTAAAAAGCCACAACCGCGCCTGCCATACTGCACAGTAATCCGTGCACCTACAAAAATTTAAACATGAAATAACTTTAAAACCGGGTAACCGATCAAAATTTGCGGTCTTGTCAATCAAGGACGTTTGTGGTCTCATGTTTGACCCTGAATCTATTGTGCGTTGGGCTCTACATTATAGATCGAAAACTTTCAGGCGATAAGACTTTCGGGCATTGTCCGGAATTTTGAATGTCAGAAACCTGGTTTTGTCCGAAATATGTTTCGTCTTTTCTTTGCATTTCTTTTCCTGAACATTACAAGGATTGTGACGCAGTTTCTACTACGGTAAGAAGACGGGATTTACTACATCCATCTCTTTTTAAGCTCGTTGGGTTACTGGTCACTTTACTTTTCCCACATTGATTACCCATGATCAATAAACGTAGAATTTATATTCATCGTGCAGAAATGTTTTTTCTCTAACATTTTTGAAAATTTGTCCGAATTTTATTTTTCGAAATTTACTCTTCTGAAAATTTACTGTCAAGAGTAAAAATATTCAACAAAATCGTAGGGTGAGTGATAACGAGAATCTATAGCCAGTATCATTTTAAGAGTTTTTTTAAAGCATCCTTGCAAAAAGTCGATTCATTTGATTTCTCAATTCATTTGATTCAAAGAATCGGGGTAGAATACAATTGTGACAATTTTTAGTGTGATATACTGAAGTTTCCCAAATAAATTTCTAAATGGCTTTGAAAAAAGCAAACATTTAGTAAACTAAAGGTTTTCGTCTGACAAAAAGCTTTAGTTTACTAAATGTTTGCTTTTTTCAAAGCCATTTACAAGTTTTGTACCACCAAAAGATTGTTTAAATAAATTTCTTTTAGAACTTTTATTAGGCTTTTTTATTAGTCAAATATTTATCACACCTGTAATTAATTTTATTCCAGTTCTATATAAAAATATCAAACCCTGTAAACACATGATCAGTTGCCAACTTAGGAGGACGAAGTAATAGAACCTACGGGGTTTTTTACAAGCAACATAGAAAGTTCAAACAGAGTAGATGTTTCAGGTTCTACGCAAGCATATCAATGGTTGGTAAAATATTAAAATTCCTCAAGCTAACTAAAAAGCACCCCCCAAAATAACTAAACTTAACACATATGTTTCAAACAGCAGTTGGTTCACATGATTTTAAAAGTCCATGAGCATTTCACATGGACTAAAAGTGTCTTCTCAGTTTAAACAAAGAAAATAAAGCAAGCATAAGTAGCATATCTTTAATATTCCATCTACTAAATTTACATTTACAAATCAAATTGAAAAATGTTTTGAGAACATAAGCCATGTTACTTTACTACCCGAATTCTGAAGCAATTCCAAAGATTTGTGAATTTATAACTACTTGTAAAGCAAAGCAAACTAATAACATGGATGAAGCAGGAGGACAAAGAGTAGTCTTGCAAAAACTAGTGATACTAAGTTGACCTGACTTTGTTTATGCATGCAGAATGTTTTGTATTTTATGATAAAAATCAGCAGTTATAACAGATATGTTGGCTGCTTTATGTGGTTTTTTCTTGTACAATACATGGTGGCAACAATTGGAACCAGAAATAGGCCACAGATGATAAAGTCAACCTTTGTTTCCCAGATTCAGAAAAATGCTAATGTAGTGCTATGTAAAATTAACTGCCAAATGATATATACATAGTAAAGTGGGGCAACAATGGTATAGTTTTCAAAGGTACCCTGTTTCTTACAGTACAAGCACAGAAATTTCTGCTGCCAATTTATATTAAAATTGTTATACCATCAACAATACAGTCCCTTATACCAGTGTACAAAGAATTAAAAACACCATATACAACAAACTGCTTTTCATAATTGGCAATGAAAGGGGGCCTATAAAGGCAACAAAGAGCAATCTTCATACCACTGAGAAGAAATTCTTTTTACAAGTTCTAAAGAAAGCTAGCATTGCGAACGACAGCACTAAAAACTCGATTTTTGTTCATTCAAATTTCATATAAAATGTTTGCTATTTCAAACCTATCCTCAATTTTCATTTCTTTTTCCCTATACAGGGCTCAACTGATGGAGAGTTTTTCATATAAGAAAGAGGTTTCTTGAACAAACAGTGTGTGGTCCAGCTAATTACAACTTAGCCTATATTTTACAAAGATTGATGAATATGGCAAAAACGAACAAAAATCAAAATAGTAATTTGAGTTTTACAACATATGCACCTATTGGGTTCAAAAATTTCTACATAATGGTAAAGTGAGAATAAACCACAAAAGCTATATGTCACCTCTACAAAGTAGATACTAAAAATGTCTGTTTCTATGATGTACACCCCAAAAAATCTTGTTATTTCTGAGCTGCAAAACAAGATCAGTCCAAACTTCACAACATTTGTTTAAAAATCATTGTGGTTGCAGAGCTGGAGTGTGTTATTTGGAGGCTGGCACTGTGACAACTTTCAAAAGGTACAGCACACAATCCCCAACTGGGCAACTCATTTTATTTGTTCTGATGTACTGTCAACTGCAATACATGTGTCAGAACAAGAGTTACAAGTAGGCCTTGTTTGTTTCTGGTGAGGTTAACTTCACACGTTTGTCCTGGATGAAGCACCATGTCCATGTGAGTGAGGGTTCTTTGGCATTGATCTTTTGAGTATTCTCACATAGTAAAACCTTTTCCAGGATGTGAGTGTTTTGCCAGACCAGATCCAAAAACCAGAGGTAATCCCTACCATCAACATCATCAGGAACTTTATCATGTATACAGCAAAGTCTGGCCTCTCAACTCCAATGATCTGACTAGAACAGTACTTTTTATCTACTTGCATGTCGTTGCAAAATATTTTTGTTCTATACCAAGATCTGATCCATGCACTGTCCCAGGTGTGGCGGTAGGCCTGTTCATAAAACAAGCATGCAATCACAATAATGGCTGGCAACGTGTACAGGATTGAGAAGACACCAATGCGGATCATCAGACGTGTAAGTTTGTCGGTTTTCAGCGACTGATCGTGCTTAAGAACTGACCGTATGCGGACCAACGAGATGAAACCAGCGAGAAGAAAAAACGTGCCAAGGACAAGGTAAACGAACAGAGGGGCTAGCAAGAATCCTCGCAATGCTTGCAAGTTTGAACCACCAACAAAACAGATACCACTGAGCTCATCTCCATCAACTTCATGCATGGCCAGAATCGCGATGGTTTTAGCGGCAGGGAGTGCCCAGGCCGCTGCGTGGAAGTACTGCGAGTTTCCTTCAATAGCTTCATGGCTCCATTTCATTCCTGCCGCCAAAAACCAGGTCAAAGTAAGAATAACCCACCAAATCGCAGATGCCATGGTAAAGAAATAAAGAAACATAAATACGACAGTACATCCTGCATTCTCTGTTCCTTGGTTGTAAAGCATCGTTCCAGATTTAACTTTATGACATGATATGTCCCTATCAGCCACATATCCGACAATATAAACAACTGCAATAACGAAGTAACAACCGCATAGAAAAATAATCGGTTTGTAAGGATAGTGAAACCTCTTCATGTCAATTAAATAAGTCAATAAACTGAAGGTGGTAGAGATAATACACATCAGGGCCCAAAATAAAATCCACTTTCGGGCGAAATCTCGTTCCTTGGTGGTGAAGTAAATGTTTGTACATTCACCTGCACAGCCCATTTCGCCCATGAAGTTATAATGCTTGTCATCCGATTTGTTTTGAACAGAAGGGCATCTGAAAATTGGTTTACCCGTTTTAAATTGAGAAATATTGAAGGTAACATCAAACCCTGGCTCTCTTCTATCATTTCTTTTATTAGTTTTGGTCCCGGGTTCGCGGTTAGTATTTCCACCATTTCCTCCATTATTACCATTGCCAGATGGCTTTTTGTCTCCACCACGTTCCTTTTCGGTAAAGTTTTTTCCCACACAGAGACTACCGGAGCCCATTTCTGGATATCTCTCGCATTGTAATGCTTCAGGCCACTGAAAACCGAACGAATTCATCAATTTGAGACAACCGTCTCTCGCCACTTTGCACAAAATCCGACATGGTGGAATGGGAGTCGACACTTTATCCGAGCAAATTGGCACGTAAACTGAACACAAAAAGAATTTCAAATACTTCGAGCATTCTACCTTAACCAGTGGAAAAAACTGATGAACTTCAAGTCCCGCTTCTTCTTGATTTCTGTGTGAAAGTAGGTTCGGAAATACCGTTTTGTTGTATTGAATGTCCTGACATAGCGGAATGGTAATCGGTTCGCATCTAGATGGCGATATGGACGCACTCTCCTCGAACAACAAAATTAAATGCATCAAAAGTACGAAAAATCCCCAAGTAGTCACCATGGTTTAAGTTTATAAACTGCCTCCTATAAGACGTCTTTCAATCTAGTCATTGATAGTTTGCATTTAAGATTATTTCTTTTTGTTATTTCAAATTGTTCACAAGGCATCCAACAGCAAGTTTTCACAAACAAGACCTGCTCACACTCAGGCCAAAATTTCCGTTCACAAAAATGGCGTTCATGTCGGCTTCCGCCAAACAATAGACTATTGTCATGCGAAATCGAATCTTTTGTCTGTAGGAATCAAAGCAGTCCAGATTGACCAATCCGACGAAGGGAAGTCATAATCCCCGCTGTTTGCATAATTTATAGTTCATTAATCATTATCTGATGTAAACCATGCGGCCAATATAAGGAGATATCGACCCGGTGTGACGGGTTGGTTTGAGCCTTTTAGAGGGAGGGCTGTCGCATTTAAAAATACTTTTGGATGAGAAACGAAATACTGTCACATTACAAATAAATTGGATCACAAGGAACAACAAGAAATCATTTGCCTTTAGCGTTAAAAGTTGTACTCTCTTTTTGTAAGAACCAAATAATTGCTGCCCAAGGCGGATGTTTTAATCAGCTTTGTTTTGTTAACCTGAATATAAATTTTCCAAAAAAAAATTTATTTTTTTGCTTCGTAATTTTCCATATGAGGCTGATGATGTTCTTATGTTGTTCTTATTTTTGGCAAATAGAGACTTGGTGTTCTTGTAATGAGAGTGTAAAAGTTTTAAACAGGTTCCATACACATTATCAACAACGAAATCTAATCGCCACCCAAGTTTTACATCGAAATAAAACACCGAGGACGTAAAATGTATTTATTTACATAAAACGTCTTTCTTGGACTCAAATGCTTCTGACCTGAAATGGTTTTGGCAACTGGAAATAATAGGCAAATAAATTCCATACGGTTTGTTTGGCAACTGGCCATTTATGTTGACAATTCAACAATGTATGTTTGTGAAGATTTTCCCAACGTTAAGTCGAGGTGTTTCAAGATCAATATCCAGAAATGACTCATGTCTACTGACAGCGTTTTCCTGCTACTGTTGTTGTGTAGGAGGTCCGGGGCACTGGACAAAGAAGCACAAACGCCCTGCAATTCCTGCATCGAATTCTATAAAAATCCAACCAAGAAGGATTCCTCACCTGCTGGCAATGGAAGCATGGAGCAATTTTCTTTAAGATAACCTTTTTGATTTTAAAAAGCTTTTTGAAAATACCTGGGTTCATATTTTAAGATTAATTTTAGTGCACCCAGGGATGCACTAAACTTGATCATGGATGTCTGTAGTTCATCCTACAAATTTGTTTATCAGAAACCATTGTTTTTTGAGGGTGAATGCCAGTCATAGTTATTTGAGCTTGCATATGCAATGCAATCAGTAGCCTGCATCACAGACTACCGTAAATCCTCGAAAAAGCCCCCTGGGGGTTTATTTATTTTTGATATTTTTGGACAGGGGCTGATTCGAGAGGGGGGCTTATACGAGGGGGGGGGGCTTATAAAATTATTGTAGACAATAAGAAGACATTATTGAATGACCTTGTATATTTTAGTAGAAATTTCGGTATAAGCATTTAAATTAATTACTACCAAAAGTACGAATTTGTCGTGGTAATTCAATAAAACGCCATGGGCAACCTCAGATGGCAAAAACCGTCAAATTGAGGGGTCCAATTCGAGAATATACGGTAGCAGTGGGGGCTTATTCGAGGGGGGGGCTTATTGACAGTTTGTAGTTTTAGAGTGGGGGCTTTTTCGAGAGGAGGGTTTTTTCGAAAGGGGGGCCAATGCGAGGATTAACAGTAATCGGCGTGGAGACACGTGTCCCCGAATCTTCTGCCAAATTGGCAGTGTGGACGGTGTGCCCCTCTTGCAAGCTAAATGCAAAACCCCGAGATCCAAACTGTCCATAAATGGATGCCTGAAGTTATCATGAAGTTTATGATTTTTAAGTTATCAAAAATCTGGAAATGTATAATCAGAAATCATGTGTATGTCTAAACTGGCCATAGACGCCGAAATTCACTGTAAAATAAGACCAGTTCTCTGTTCTGGACATACTTTACATACAGCAAACAATAGTACTCTTAACATCGATCATTACTTTTCTAACTTGGAAAACAAACATTCTACTTTTATTTAATCGTTAATTTATTGAAATATATGTTATTATGCATACATTTAATTTAATATGGCTCTAGATGACTCCCAGCTGTAGCTAGCAATTATTTTCTTATTGAAAATACGATAATTTTGTAAAAATCGATAAAAAAATCACGACTTTTTTCTCCTATTTTTGGTTACTACGTCATTAATAATTCTAAAATGGTTGTAAGTAATGGCATGTGCTATATCTTTCTTTATACCTAATTGTTTCTTCGATGTCCTACTTTCCCAACCAATATTATATAATATATCTTGCATTAACAAAATCGAAATTTACAATAGCGTTCATATCAAGAGGCAAAGCACAAAATCCTATTGTTTTACGTATCAGAAAATCCTTTGAAATCCTTTTTGTTTTAGGCAAAACCTCGTACGCTATTTGCAAGAGTAAATCGCACCCCCCCCCCTGTCCATTTGGTAATGCCTAATCCCCTAAAGTTCGAATTGCACTATATACTACATATAAAGTTTAAACTACAAAGTTCATAGTTCAAAGAATTAAACTATATTTAGAATAACCAGTGGTTTTCTCGGATTAAACTTTACGGCGATTTTTGCTAAATTTGTTGAATCATGATTCATTTTCTTGAACTGAATGACCACGCTTATAAAAACAACTTGATGTTTCAGTTGTCCATATTTGTATATTTTTGTTTAAAGCCTAAGCTGATTTTCTTTACTATTCTTCAATTTCATAATACTTTATTCCAGATATTCAACGTTGTTAAGTAATTTTCCAAATATCATGCATAATTTTCACAACCGTTTACTCTTTTAGATTGGGGCAACAACCTGGAGGCCAATGTATTCGGAAAATCATCTAGAGGTTTATTATATTTCTCAACATAATATAGCAATAATGTTACAGTATAATTGAACAGTGTTATCATCTATCGCGTCTTAAAAATGCATGCAAGTAAGTCCAAGACCAGATTACATTCTAAAAGCATGACTCAGCCAATTTGTAATATATTTAACTGATTTTATTCATTTAAGAACCACCTCTGTCCTCTACCTAGAAACCACCCCTAGTGGATCCCCTATTTATGCTCCAAGGAGAGGTACATAGTCTGTTAGAATAATTTCAACCCAATGATTTTTTATAATTCTCTAATATTTGTGTGCGTTTTCAAACTACTTATGACAGGAGTTTAGATGGATTAAATTTTTGCATAATTAAAATTGAACCACTCAATACATTCTATCGTGTTAAATCTAACTAATCTATGACATTATTTCATACTACTTGCGTTAATAATAATGTGATTGTGTTATCATCGGTCATGCCATGGAAAGATCCCACATTGACTAAATTTGGTTTAAGAAAATATGGAAAAAGAGGTCCCTTAATCCACCCCGGAGGTACTCCCTGATTTAGGTCCCTTAATCCACCCTGGAGGTGCCAGAAAAAAGCTCGTTATATCAGGAGTTCGCAAGACCAGGAGAAAATGTTTCTTGGTCTTTTCGCAGTTGTTCACGCCTAAAAAACCTGCGGTGGGCTTGTTAAGGCTATTTCCAACTTCTGTGCACATTTTACTTAAAAAAACTAAGCTGATTTAAAATATTACTAATGGTTAATCATCGAAAATGAAAATTTTTATGTTCCTCTTATAATTTGGGACTAGACATTGGCAATGCTTGTATCACTTCACTTCTAGTTGGCGGCTGAATGACGTCTTCGATTACTTCACATTTTTATTTGTTTATCCCGTGCTACTGAGCCTATAAGCCAGGGCTTGAAATGTATCAACAGAATGTTTTGCCAATGACAATAATGATTTCCCCCAAAAAAAGAAAGTGATAAATGAACATAAAAAATAAATGAATAAAAATAAAAGACGAAAAAATTAGGAAAGTTCGTTACATCAAGGGTAGTTATGTTGAAGGTGAAGTTCATTTAGTTCGTTATATTCGGGGTTTGTTATACCCAGTGGCGTAGCGTCCGGGTATTCAAGGTATTCAGTGAATACCCTGAGATTTCTCAGAAAATATATTAATACGACGTATACTTGTATTAACTAAAGATGTTTATGGCCTATTGATTCTGGTTGAATTCGTTACCTTCGATATTCTACATTTTGTACAAGTACAAAATATCACGAAATTAGTTTGAAACAATAACGCTGCGACGCATAGAGAAGCTGGGAGATCTTTGAAGCTAATTTTGAAGATTGAGTTACTTCATGTTGAATGGAGATCGGTCATGAATACGCAGTGAATACCCTAGACGGTACTTTAACCAATCAAAATGCTGCTTTCCATGAATAATATTTGCCGTTAATCAGCTAAAACAATGGTCTTGTACGCTGAGAAATATGCAGCGTACAGCCTCAAAGTTGGTTCAAAAAAGTCTCGTTTTGAGATCGATATAAACAGTTAATGGACGTCGGAGCTGTTGGAGTGGTGGATCTTCATCGAAAACAGTAAACATGACTTCATTCAAAGCTATTGCAGTGTCCGTATTACTGTTTAATAATCATTCTCTCATTTGACCCCTAATCTTAACCTACCAACAGCAAAGTGGAAAAGAAAGGTAGGCTTCTATATAATGCTACACTGACTCAGATCTGTGCCTCTTGAAATGCCAATTTTGTTATTGCTTGTCAATCAGGGATGCTTCTGTTTGTATTATGTGATAGAATTAAAGTAAATGCAGATAGGCCTGGATAATATCCTTATAGTTGCCTGGTGCATTCACTTATATTGTTGGCCTATTTTGTTTGCATTATACGAGCCCATTTATTTGCTTTATTGTGCAGTCTCTCGTCTCATTACCTTCGATTCTTTCAATCATTAACTTGTATTGAAAATATCACGATTAAGCCATGAAGAAGTCTAGACTGCATCCACTGCATAACACAAACTATTTATAACTCGTGTAATGCCCTATGTGAATAACTTTCGAAAGCCCTTTTGTATTAAGGTATCAAGAGAAGGTGTTTACAGTTACTTCCTCTTTACATCAGTGCAAATTTTAGAGGATTTAACAACAACAAAATTTTACTGACTTTCAATGATACGTTTTGATTTGAATTACTTTTGATGAAATGGTTAGTGGTATTTTGATGCAATGAATAAGTTCGAAGAGTATATTTGCGTTGGGTTCTTTAGCAAAGTATCGTTTTCATCATAGTAATGCCCTGACAGTGCAGTACTTGCCAACCGAACCAGAAAGAAAATTAGATAAATTGTCAATAGCTAGTCCTTTCAATCTTCCTATTATCCCTCCTATTTCCATCAAGCCCCATCAAGCCACACCTTGCCCCACCCTTTTGTTTAATAGAGAATACCCAGTTGAAAAAGTCACGCTACGCCACTGGTTATACCGAAAGAATTTGTAAGGAGTTTGTTAGGGAGAATCCAATGAAACCAGACATTTAGTTCGTTATACCGGGAAGCTGGTTATAACCGGGCCGGGGTTCGTTATATCGGGATTCCACTGTATATTGATTCTTTGTAAACGGTACTTTCGAAAGAACAGGCTACGCCGTCAAAATTCAATGCTTCTTTTAGGACCTTACCCACTTTTGTATATATTTTACGAAGCATCTTCAATATTCTATAATTACGACTTCATCTCCGCTGTTGAGGAGGGGGTAATTAGGGCAAGTTGGCCCCGTTAACGAAACAATAGTCAATAAAGGGCATGTGTGAAAGTTTTGTAAGTTGTTGTACGAATAAGAAATGCTAATTGATTAAGCACGTCTTGAAGGTAGGCAACATAGAAAGTAAATAAGTTTTCTATTCTGTTAGAAGGGCAGAATTATTGGAGGGGGAAGTTCTGTTAGAAGGGCAATATTTTTAGCACAATAGTGGCAAAGGGTTGATAATTGAAAAAAAAGGGAGTTTCGAAATTTTTGGAGGGGCATGAGCCCCCCTATTCAACAATAGCTGTTAAGTCCCCTGGCTTTTGCGTAACAGACCTACCTTGGCACTGATACCGATCGTAATCCAGTAATGCTCTTTGCAGCACGCTATAAAGTGGCGACATAAGTATCAGACAATGCAAAATCTGGATGACAACATTCAACCTCCGATCGTTCTTGATACTCCCATAACAAGATTTATGGAGTAGCAGCAAATAAAAGTTGCTAATCCATGAACTGATGGCATATACAAGCCTTTCAATCAAGTTTAATTTCAATTAAATCGTTAAAATATGGCTACAAACGGAATAAACCTTGTTTGAATTACACGTTCAAAGAATCCACAGAAACCTCAAGTGTATTTGATTATAAAGAAAGCCAATTGGGTAGCGAGCCCAAGCTTATTCACAGTGGTAGATCTTGATCTCTTCCTCGTAGATTTTCTGTTTAATGATCCACGCAAGAGAAAAGGAAATCTTCACGAGTGGATCCAGCCAGCTTGCGGCAAGCTTACTCTACCACGAAAGGTATATGCACGAATATATTTGCACCCTGTACTAGTGTTTAAAAGCTAGCTAACACAGGACCTACATTCATTCAGTCGGTCTTTTGCGGCAGTGAAAACTGCAAAGAGCCTTGATCTACCTACCTTGAACTGAACGTTTAAGCCTCTTTTTCAAAATAAGATGAAGCCAGACAGGGAGGCAGTGTTAACGAGTAATGAATTGAATTTCCATAGGTCAGATACATTCATTTTATCTCAGTTCATCTTTGGTTGCATGCTTAGAGATGAAAACAGTTTTCTGGGTTAAGCCAACCATTTTTCGGAAGGTCCGTCGGCTTTCATCATTTTGCATCATATGCACATGGGCAGAAGTAATCAATGACGCAATTACAAGAATTAAAACATGAAGGAAGTTTGGAGAACGAGTATCCTCCCGATGGTTTCTCTCAATTATTTCTTTTTAACGCTCAAGCCGTTTCAATTTGAACGCCTCAATTTTTAACCCACAATCGTTCAGTATTTCTAATCCGCTCGTTGCGAAATTTCCACTGAAAATTAATCCACCGAAATTTCTGGTACCAGATTTTTCGGTACTTAATGTAGAACCCCCTAACATTTGAAAACAGCACGGAACAGCGGAAACATGTCATGCTAAGTTTTTCTAAAAGAAAGGTTTTTTCAGCCCAGCCCTCAGACTTTCTTAGCTATTTCCTAATTTCAGCGCTAAAACTTTCTTAACACTTTCTTAACGTAAGATTGGAAAACTTTACGTTGCTAAGCTTGCGCAGTGATGGAAAAGATGAAATGGTATAAATATGCTATATTTTTCAAAAAACCTCACGTCATACTGTATTTGTCGTTTCCTCTTCAACACATTACTGTATTTTTGAAATATTTCACTCTTACGCCACAATTTCCTTTGAAATTTGGAATATCTAAATTTTTCAACTTTCTTAGGTTTCATAGTCCCAGCCCTGAACTTTCTTAACTTTTAGAAGAACCGAGCACAACTTTCTTATAAAAAAACCGTGTATGGCAATAAATCTCTAAACAATAGGAATCTTGACACGTCTCCCAAACAAAATGACAACGTTTTGCAAATGACAAAGAAAAATGGAATCGATGGTAAAAGGGAACAGTGAAATGTGATTTGCTATGAATACTCTAAAGCCCTGCTAATCTGCAAACAGAATTTTTTTCATTTTCTTAGTGCTGATGCCTGTTAATTAACCGTACAAGAAATCCATGTCAAATTATTGACACACACACACTTATCGGATATTAACGATTTTTCTTCTCTAACTTAGAGCATTGAGTAAAACCTAAAGTTTTTGCAATCCTGTTAAAGCTCTTCCTGGTACTTGTTTTTAAGAAAAGGAGTTTGCTCATAAGAAGCCAACCCACATTCAAATTAGCAAACTTTCTGAAGGCGTATGAATGTTTTCTTCATAGATTGGGGACAGCTGATTCTAAATAAGACTCTTCTACCCTAAAAGAAATCGGAAAAACTCGAGCCATCGCAGTATGATTGACTTGAGAAGTATCAACATACAGTCAAAGAATAACGTCAAGTCCAGATCATCACAAAGGTGGTCCAAACCAGAATAACGATGATGGGGTAAATACCCTTATGTTGTTACTAGTGAAATAGTGGACGGATTTAGCAGGGGGGGGGGGTGGGGTGGTAGGGTTGTATGGAGTGTGGCAGACAACCCCCAATATTTCTGTGTTATTTAGTAAATTTTGCTTCCATTCAGTAAAAAGCAATTTTTGGTAGTCATTAGTAATAAATTAACGCCAAGGTTGCTTAAATCCATCCCCAATCATTGTTGCTTAAATCCATCCCTGGTCGAACCATTCAAACTATTAATGCAGTATGACGAATGAAGGAAGGTTCGATTCTTGATCTGGAGCAGGGGGTCGGCATCCTACTAATATACGAGGGGCGATTCACTCTTGCAAATAGCGTACGACATTTTGCTCAAAACAAAAGGATCCCTGGGGATTTTCAGATAAAAAAATAGGATTTTCACAAAAGGTGTACGAGATTTTCTTAGAGTGCTTTGCCCCTCGCTAATATACAAACTCTCATATCACACATCAGTAGCAAATTCTCCTGTAGACTAAGCGAATGCCATTTGAAAAATTTGATTGGATTGAACTATAATGCCTAAAGGGATTTTAACTGAAGTGTGGCTTTGACATGTGCAATCCGAAATTCCAAACTTATTAGTTCATCTATAAATGCTAAGAATTTTACACGAAAACCGACAATTATATTTTCGAATAACATCTAGAAGATTCAGATTTGTATTCGGTGATTCAAAAGCAGAGAAATAAAAGCTATATTGTAGATTTAAGCTTCATAGTTACAATAGGGCCATTTCAATTCATACGTTGTCTGATTCAAAGAATTCGGTTTACCAATTTGTGGAAAAGTGCGATTATTCCACATTGAAAAAGCTAGCGAAAACCTATTACATTTAGCCCTAATTCCATAAGCCATAATAGGTACATGCCTATTTTTACAATTTTTTGTAAGCCATGCCACAATTGATGTTCCACCAATCAACTACAAAGAATCATTGAGATAAATGCCAGCGGACCCATGAAACTGAAACGGTTGAAAAGATATTCCTCGACGAAGGAGCTGACCACTTCTACAAAGAAGGAGAGGGGAACTTATTTTCTATTATACAGTTCTCTGTGACAAGGAGCTAGCTATCTACTACTAGGGGCTGTACTCCACAAAACCCTCTTTTGACGGCAACTTACGAACAAATGGACAAGTGTAGATGTTGGCATATATTCAGCCTCTAGCTCATGATCATATTAAAAAAATTCATTCAAGGAAAATTTTAGGCAGAATAAAACCTGAAGAAAGTCCATGTAACTACAAAAAGGGTAAAAATGTTTTTTTGCCAATTTTCAGCTTTCCATCCAAACTGGTGATTCTTTCAAACGCATAGCAGTAAAAGATTTATACATTCAAATTTAGAGCATTTTTATTCCATGATGCTGCAGAAAATGAGTCGTGATAAAGGAAAACAACAGGTAAGTGGAATTCAAGGTAAATAGCTTGACATCGTTAAAAGTAAACGCCTTCACATGAATATCAGATCATGCGAATGATCTGATGCTACCCCATCTCAAGTGAAAATACGTAATTACTAGTTCTGTTTCCGTGCAAGGACTGTAAATATTCTCAGCTTAAAGCTTGCAACATTCGACAGTAACACAAGGTGCCAATGCATTTATTTGCAAAAATTGGTGAACTGGCCGGCAATATAAGAACTTTAACTCTATAAATAAACTAATTTGCAAAAATTTAATTACAAGTTAATTGACAGAAAATTTCTGAGAACTAATTTCACCGAACAATAATTTCCAAAAGATAAGACTGAGTGAAATTTAACTCATATTAAATTTTAAGGAGGTTTCAAATTCAAAGACCAATAGCATATACAGGTTCACTGTGATCACCAGAAATTGTCTTCAGGATGAATCTTGTGAATTCTTGACTCTCCCAGTAAGACGTATGCGATGTAATCACAGAAAGGTATTCCACGAAGCCACCTTCCAGTACGTAATCAATTCTTTGTTTGAGGGCTAAACAAGAAATAAAAAACCATCAAACAAATAACACGAGCAAAGCTGCTGAAATATTGCTACCAATAATGCCATACATGTTTCGAACAATTTGCAGACAGCAAATATTTTCCGTGAAACTCTTTTACCTAAAATTTACAGAGAAAGAATAGTGGAACTGTATGTAAATAAAATAAAAAATATAAACACTAAGTGTTAAAAAATTGGTCTTCCTTATGACCGGATGAAAATTTCACATCAAATTATGCATTGACTAATACAAAAACGATCCATCGCTCACTAAATAGGCCCTTTATGTTGTTTGACTAACATATTACGTACTGTGAAGGTGTTTAAATATCAATACATGAAATGGTAGTAACGTTACTGACTCTTAAAATCGTTAGTGAATTAACTACCCTGGGGAACAGAACACGAGGATACAAGGCACAGGGACATGGCACCATTCAAAGTGTTCATAAAAAACAAAGCCATTTCTGACCAAAAGCCAGACGCAAAAGTTGCAAATGCGTGAAGGAAAATGCTGCTTCGTGCATGGTGATATTGTGAGAATCTGATTGCTAATGGCGATAAGAGGGAAAAACACGATGATTGAAAGGAATTTCAAGAGGGACGTTTGGCTTTTAGTGTTAGTCTCTTGTTAAATATTTAATTATGTTTTCCTTGTGCTTGTTATTCAAGTTCATGTGCCATAGTGGGGAGTCTGTCGGTCTCTTGAGGGTTTGGGGTTAAAACACCAGGATAAAACGTGTCGCTTCATGGCCTTTTTATTCTCTGGGGTTGAACTACAGGTATTGAAGAAATCAATGCAGCGTAGGCCTCACTTTTTGGCGAAGCTTCATTACGAGCACACTGTTAGAGACGAGACGAGGTGAAAATGATAATTCGAAAGGTATGAGTACGTCTACTGTTTATCAGGTATGTTTACCAGATTTTCTGTTTTAGAACCTTGTTGAGAGCAAACAGGGTATCTTCAAATTTGTCTCTTTGTAGATGAATTATCATCCATTACAGGTACGAACTTGCGAATACCATCTATAGCTGTGCCTTAAAAACGATACTTTTCACCTAGCAAGCTATATCTTAAGATCTTGTGACTACTAAGTACATGGGTCTTTGTAATTACTAAGAGACTTTAGAATTTGCATTTCCACGACAAGATGAAAATCCATTTCCGTATCGCAGCGCTGTATTTTTTGACGGACCAAGCGAACAAATTAAAACGGCTAGAAAGAAATCCTTAGCAAGGAAAACATCATCTCAAAAACGACTAGAGATCAAATATTTACGGACCTATTACTTTAAGTTAAGCTTTTTGTCCAACCTGACAAAATGGGCCTAAGGCCCCTAAAAGATACAATCAGATTGGTCTTTCTTTTCTGGAATATTACAAGGAGTTCACTCAGAAGCAGTTGTAATTTTTTAACGAATTGTATGCACAATTTCTCTTAAGTTTACTTTTTACCAAAACTCCAGTAGTGCTTTGCCCTAATTGCTAGGGGCATTCGAGAAAATTGTAAACAAACCAGGCGAAATCGGCAAGCTCTCATTGGCTTAAAAAACTGTAAACAAAGCATCTAATTGGACAAAAATGAAATTCCACCTTGCTTAGCAAACTCACTTCTTTCGAAGTTTGTCATCTCGTACTCGTACCTTATTTGTAGATTCTTCTACGCAGAATTCATTTGCAACTATTTCGACCTTAATTTCGATAACTGGTAGCAATTTTCCCGGCCCTTTGGCCACACCAAACATCAAATAGACGAACTTTTATAGATTTAAAGATATGATTAGAAGATAACAACTTTATAACGTTGCGCACATTTTATGCACTGCTTTGGGCAAACAGAAATATATATATATATATAGAATCTATAAATACTATAGTGAGGAGCTTACTTCAGAATTCATTTTTTCTACTCTTTACATGAAAGATTTGGTGATAGATTAATTTTATTGTCTCTTAATTAATTGTAACTTGTTGTACGTTTGTCGTTCTCGAAAAAGAGGCTGTTTGTTTGAAAAAAGGAAAGGAAAGCTACACTGTTTTATTTTAGGACTTTTATAGATGCCGATTGACAAGTTTTTGGAATTCTGTCAATTTATTTGGCCGTATTTAACCAGTATGATATTGTTGCTGATAAAATAATTATAATAATGAAATAAAATAATGTTGCTGATATCATAGTTTATGATAAAATAAAATGATCGAGCAGCTTCGTCTTGGAAAGGGCTAAGCGCTGGCCTATCTCAGTGATTCTGCCTAAGCTGTTGTGGATCTTTGTGTAACCTCTTTTGCTTAAAATTCAAAAGCAATTACAACAAATGCAGTTATTTCACATCTAGGCTGGGTTGTAAGAAACCAAAGCATCCTTACTGGTGGAAAACAAGTTGGAATGAGCATAGGTTGCAGTATAGGCAAAAATAAAATTCAGAACATTTTACGCTATGAATCCTAAGAGTAAAGTTAAAAGCTCAAACATCATAAAAGATCTATCAAGTTCCCTTCCTTTTAAGCCCCCTCTCTATTTAGCATCCCTTATCAAGCAAAATTTAAAAAATTAGCCCCTTCTCTAGTAAGCCCCTCTCTCTATTAAGCCCCCTTCTTAGCACCTGATGTAAGACAAAGGTTTCTTTACGGATGTGATGTAATTAGATCATGTGCATTAAATACACCCAATGGGAAGTTCTACTTGTGCGCCTTAGCATTCAAAAGGATACTGATGTTGTTCCTGTTAAAGAAATCCTAGAGGACGAAATTTGTTTAGAAGATGTCCCAGGGGATATCAATTGATCCTGTTGACTCTAATGAAGATAAGGATGATATAACTGAATAATTTCAATAAACTTTCGAAGCTGCTAGTATAGTATTTTGGGGACATCTGTATGACATTTTTAAAAGGAAAAAATGCTTAAGGGTATTTTTATGATTCTTTTTACTTTGAATTATTGATAAGCCCCCTCTCTAAAAAGCCCCCTCTCTAAAAAGCTCTCTCTAGGACTGGAAAAATAAATAAGCTCCCCCCCCCTCGGGGCTTAATAGAGCTTTAAAGGTGTAAAAAAGAAAACGAAAAATCTTCCTAGTGGAATTTTTCATTTACTGGAAAATTAAAATTTATTTTCTCTTGCGCTGTATACTCGAGTGCAGGGTAAAATTATGAAGGTATTCTTGCTGCTATCGACTCTTTGGCAGTTTAAGATTGTCTAAATATTATGTAGAAAATAATTATCTGAATACTTAACCACTGTTTTCTATACTTGATATAGAAACGACTTCTATAAGAGCGGGCAAAACTTACCTTTGCGCTCTTTTAAAATATCCATCACTTGCTCTGTCTCTTGTTGCAACTCAACGTGCTCATCATGGAATGAAGCAGCTTTAGGTGGGATTTTAGAAGGATTATTGAACCAGCTCTTAAACCAATTTGCGGAACCGGTTTCCCTTAGTGAACTTTCTTCATTCTCGTCAATTGACCCCGATTTTGTCAGACGTTTGATTTTTACCGGCGGTATGTCTGCATAATGTTCGTAAATCAGTGGCTCTAGTCTATAAGCCTAAAGGCAAAATGCAAGATTAATAAGATATCACAATATATGAATATTTCAATACGAACATGCAGTAAGAATTACTGTAAATACCTTATAATACGCTGTAAATTGTTAATAAATTTCATACAAGAATGGTGGTACTTAAGTGGGACTTCGTTCGGACTAACAATAAATAGCACCATCTTCTTTTACAACTCTAGACCAGTTTTGATTATGATAAATCCATAATACCAGAATAATTTTGATCTTGCAAAAAGCAATTAATACAGGCTAGATTATGACGAAAATTCAATTCAGAAGCAATTTCTATATATCTTTATAACATATATAACTGAAAACGACTGTTGAACCTTTGATGTGAAGGCTAGCAAAACGATGGAAGCAATGCTTGAGGCAGCTTTGAAAATTTATAATAATAAGCCCTTCAAGGGCCTTAGAAATTTCCCAGTAATTTATCTACACACGTAATGTATTTTTTCTGATATCTAAACGAAATCGACCTTGTCAGTATTTATTTTTATTCTGATACTCACAATTGGATCTGTGGGGTCATATATGTTGAAGAATCTGGAACAAACAGATGATGGAAGGATGTGCTGTTCTAAGTCATCTCTCGGCCTAATCCCTTTTAATATCAAAAATGCTCCCAGCGGTGATCCGATGCTAAATACATTCTCAACCTAAGCAGCAAAAAAGGGAAAATACAATCGCAACTAAAACAAAACAATTTTCGATGGTACACAACCTTAAAAATGGCTGTGAAAAAAGCATACATGTTGAGACACCTTAAAACCTGTTCATACTCATTCGTATATAACTTTAAAACTACGATGGAAAAAGATAAATTCTAAAATTGGCTTATTTCGTTCGCCAACTTGATATACAGTAGAATCCCGTTATAACGTACTCGGTTATTACGTTTTTTCGGATATAACGTACTGGTGTGCTTGGTCCCGGCAAAAGGTGTGCTTTGTTTCAATCAATTTTTACTTACCCTCGTTATAACGTACTTCGGATATAACGTACTTAATACGCTGGTCCCTTAAAATACGTTATAACCGGATCATACTGTATACATAGATACAATTTTTGGCTTAACAGTGTTACTTTTCTCTGACGTTTTATACTTTGAAATGTGTAAAACGATTAGCTTTAGCTTGTGTTAAAATGTTTGATTTGAAAAACCACTTTGGAAACGGAAGATTACGGTTTGAAAATTGCTTTGAAAAAAGCAAACATTTTACAGCATACTGAATGCTTTCCCGTCTGACACTCCTCGGACTATATAACATAAGAATAAGGTTCCGAGAGAACAAGATGGAAAGAACTTTCATTAATTTTCCTATAGGCACGCGGTACTGATTGCACAAATATACAGGCCATGTGCTTTCGTTTTTCTTATTGGCCTATTTTGATCCACAAATGGGTATATATTTTCCATCTTGTTTTTTCGGAACCTTATTGGTAACCACCTGTTGTTATAAACACGTTATTTGCTCTTGTGGTAATCTAAAATTTCCTCTCGAATATATGACTACTGCTTATAAGTTTGATTACAATAAAATAATAAATAGAATAATAAATTTGGTACTGCTGCTTTGATGTGTAGAAAAGGAAGGCTCTAAGATGTTGTTCCGAGATTTATCAAGGATATTCAGCGATCCTTCTTCAATATAATTCAACAGGCAATTTTTTAGACCTACCATTTCAATCTAACTTTGAAGCAATTAGTTTTATTGTCATCTTTTTTAATGTTTCGATATGCAAAATTTTTTGAATTTTTTTACCTTATAGAAAACCTTGTACTATAACAAATAGTTTTTTCTTTAGTTTATGTATTTCAAATTTCTTTTAAATTTCTTTTACATTGCATTGTAAATTGAATTGGGATTAGATTATTTGAAAATGAAAACCTTATGAAATCACATTGATCTACATATAGATTCCTGTGATGAAATCGATCAAACCAAAGTGACAAATGTAGAAACCATCAATAATATATAAAAATCAAATTGTAAACAGACATGCCTTGAAATTTAAGGAACAGTTGCTTCCACATTGTTGCTGGCACATGTCCTTGGCAGCTGGCTGATTATCATCCGCACGTATCTTTGCTTCAAGCTCTGCTACCTTGAGCTTCGTCTGTCGCAATTCTTCTTGAAGGGCTGCACGCTCTTTAATTTGCGCCTCCGTTACATCCAGAGACTCTTGGGCCACCTTTCGTTTTCCAGATCCCCAAATCCACGACCATCTGCCCTCTGCTGCTACGTTTTTGTCTGCTTGCTGCTTGTGTTCTTCAAGCAATTGATTGTTCCAGTCAGTCAGAATATCGTGGAATATAACACTTCCCAATGAATGTGCAATGACTGACACTTTTCCACCACTGGCTAAAAATTCCGGGTTTCGATTTACGAAATTCACGTATATGCTGTTCAACTGATGTCGCAAGCTTTTGATGATCTGAAAAGAGGGGAAATTGAATAAAAAAAATTGGTTAATAAGAAAATACGCCCTTGTACTTCGAAATTTCGATTAATATTGTTCACCTTTCAGTCAGTATTGAACGTCTATACTTTGAGGAGTCTCAGACAAAAGTACAGTGGAACCTATACTAGCGGCCACTTTCGGGGACAAAGCCTAGTGGCATTTATTTTAGAAGTGAACGCAATAGGGAGGTTTTTCCGAATATTCTTTTTAACAAAAATGCTAGTCGGAACAGGGGGAGGGGTGATTAAAACACTACATATACTTGTTTGAGTTGTATATAACACAAATTCATAATCTACAAATTTATATTCATATCATGCACTGTCACTGAATAGAGAGAACTTGGATGGAGGGGGGACAGAGGGGTGGATCAAGACTTGAAATACCTGTGATGTATAATGCAAGGAGACATGAAAAGGCTGGAAAAGCTAATGACTTTTAATACATATACACAGCGTAATCCCGATATAACGAGCCCCAGGTATACCGAACTTCCCAGTATAACGAACTAAATGTCTGGTCCCTTGGATTCTGCCTAACAAACTCCTTACAAATTCTCTCGGAATAACGAACTCCGGATATAACGAACTCTTAATATTACGAACCAAATTTTGGGACCCTTCATCATAATTACCCTTGATATAACGAAATTTTTCATCTTTTAGTTATACTTAATTATTTGCGGTGTTCATTTATAACTTTTTCTTGGGGGAAATCATTACTGTCATCCGCAAAACATTCTGTTCTACATTTCAAGCACTGTCTGATAGACTCAGAGCACGAGATGAAAGTTTGACCGCGTCAAAAATTACTGTAAATGAATACATTGACACCAACGAACACCTTCTTACTTATGAGACATTGGCAATGAGCGACGATAAAATTTTGTTGGAAGACCCAGATGAATTGTGAAGAGAAGAAGACAAATACGGATGTGAAGTAATCGAAGACGTCATTCAGCCCGCCTTCGAGTAAAGTTATACCAGCTTTGCCAATCTCTTGGTCCCAATTCATAAAAGGAACATAAAGATTTTCATTTTCGATGACTAATCATGAAAAATATTTGAATTCAGCTTTGTTTTTTAGAGTAAAATGTGCACAGAAGATGGAGTAAAATGTGCCTAAACAAGCCCACCAAAGTTATTTTTAGGCCTGTACTATGAAAAGATCTAAAAAACGTTTTCTCCCGGTTTAAAGAACTCCCGATGTATAGTTAATAAGCTCCACATTCTGAAGAAGCTTACAGCGAAACGTCAAACACACATATATATATAAGAAAAATGTTTTAGAAAGACAATGAAAAAAGACAATTCATGAAATGCGTTCTGGAAAAATGAGTTCGTTGTATCAGGATTCCACTGTACTTTAAAGCCTTGAATTCGGCAGGGACTTTCTCCATTGGCCGCAGATCTGGAAGTGCCCGTTGCACAGAGGTGTCCGTTATTAGAGGATTCACTATATGCTTAAGAACCATGCGTTTTGTTTCCGCTATTGTGTGTCATTTATAAATAAAAATAATAAAAGAAACTACATTATATTAGCAGTGCACAGTGACTAACAACAGATAACCCAATTGGTGTACAAGATTGGGGGAGAGTTTGTTGGATAGTGTTTGGAAAAGATATGGTAGCTAGCAATCAATTTTTGCCACCAAGAAGAAACAATGATATTTTAGGGTATGCCTTCAATCTATAAATATTTTTCTGCGAGTCAACACATTGGAATCTATAAAGCGAACACCATTCGTTCCAAACAAGTGTCTGCAGTAGAGGAAGTGAAGTGAAGTGGTGCTTTATAGTCTGTCATTAGCCAAAGGCTACTCTACCGACTTAACACAATACCCCCTGGTCGCCATACTTGAAAGCATATAGTAGGGTGCAGCCACGAACCAGGTACCAAGTACCCAATTATACACCTTGCCCAAGGTTGCATTCCTCAGAAGTGAGAAATGTAGTTCTCGTCCGCTTTACAGATTTTCTTCCTTATAGACGGTCCATTTCAAGAAGTGTCTACTATATAGGGCGCCTTTTAAAAAAGTTTGACCAGGACCGTTCTTCGATCTACTTTCCGTCTTATAGAGCTGTCCGCTGTCATTAGCCAAAGGCTACTCTACCGACTTAACACAATACCCCCTGGTCGCCATACTTGAAAGCATATAGTAGGGTGCAGCCACGACCCAGGTACCAAGTACCCAATTATACACCTTGCCCAAGGTTGCATTCCTCAGAAGTGAGAAATGTAGTTCTCGTATACGCTAACGTTTGATTTTCTTCCTTATAGACGGTCCATTTCAGGAAGTGTCTACTATATAGGGCGCCTTTTAAAAAAGTTTGACCAGGACCGTTCTTCGATCTACTTCCGTCTTACAGAGCTGTCCGCTTTATAGGGTGTCCGTCTTATACAGAAACCATTGTTGTATAACGTTTGTTTTCATTTGATCTGTCAATTGTGAATTTTCTGTTAAATGAAATTCTTTAGACACAAGTAGCCTGCAGATTAATAGAACAAGAACACACTGATGTCAAGTATAATTTCAATCTCTCTTACCTCGTTTCTAAAGTACGAGCTTGTGTAATACATAATATCCATAGTAGTTTCGTTAATAATCTTTCGTAGTCCAATAACGTTTGTCGGGGTCACGGCATCAACTAAACCTAAAATACAATAATATTTATCAATGAAAAATTTGAGAGAATTTGATAATTTAAATCCACCATTTCTTGTCACATATTAACTTCGTCTGACTTTACCTAAACCGGCAATTGACAAAAACATTCAATTAACAAATTAAATTATTCTAGATATATCTATTTTCATGGTTCTTTATTATGCTGAATTCTTTGCTTTAAATCTCTTTTACAGCGATATGCCAATTTGAACTGGGCAACTTACCTTCAATTTAACGGTTTAGATTGAGAATTTCTTGTTGCATCGATCCCTGGTGTACTGATTTCCTACCTTCGTCCAATTTGAGAGATGTGCGCCATTCAACGGGAAAGAACTCTACCCGTCCAGTTTTGAAACAGTCTTTGAAATGCTTCTTTATCACCTTGTCTCTAAACCTATAAACATACATCTTTTAGTATCTATACTTATGGAAATGGAAATGAACTTTATTAGTCCAATTGAAGGCATTCTTTCATTCAATTGCTATATCAGTTTGATTTTCTAATATCCTGCCAATTTTTACAGCGATATGCCAATTGAACTGGGCAATACCTAATGTTATGCCAATTGAACTGGGCAATACCTGGTTATAAAAGCAGTGTTATGCCAATTGAACTGGGCAATACCTAGTTATAAAAACAATGTTATGCCAATTGAACTGGGCAATGCCTAGTTATAAAAGCAGTGTTATGCCAATTTAACTGGGCAATACCTAGTTATAAAAACAATGTTATGCCAATTGAACTGGGCAATGCCTAGTTATAAAAGCAGTGTTATGCCAATTGAACTGGGCAATACCTAGTTATAAAAACAATGTTATGCCAATTGAACTGGGCAATACCTAGTTATAAAAACAATGTTATGCCAATTGAACTGGGCAATGCCTAGTTATAAAAGCAGTGTTATGCCAATTTAACTGGGCAATACCTAGTTATAAAAACAATGTTATGCCAATTGAACTGGGCAATACCTATTTAAAAACAGTGTTATGCCAATTGAGCTGGGCAATACCTGGTTATAAAAGCAGTGTTATGCCAATTGAACTGGGCAATACCTGGTTATAAAAACAGTGTTATGCCAATTGAACTGGGCAATACCTAGTTATAAAAACAGTGTTATGCCAATTGAACTGGGCAATACCTGGTTATAAAAACAGTGTTATGCCAATTGAACTGGGCAATACCTGGTTATAAAAGCAGTGTTATGCCAATTGAACTGGGCAATACCTAGTTATAAAAACAATGTTATGCCAATTTAACTGGGCAATACCTAGTTAAAAACAGTGTTATGCCGTTCTGAGGTTTCATACACTACGGAAGTTGTGAGAATTCAAAGTCATAGGAACATGGCATTATCTTATTGTATTGAAAATACTGAAACCTGCAACTTGCTAGTTTTGACAAAAGATTTCTCATATGTTGGAATCTTAGAGGTTCAGAATAGTTATTAAATGCGAACACAGAACGCTGCAGTTTCCTAACCAAATACAATCTATTGCAAAATAAACAAATTTTATGCTTCAATTCATTTAATGTTCAATTCAACCTATTTTTAATTGCCTTCAGTAAAAAAAATTTTTACATTTTTGATTTATCTTGTTCGTGTTTTATTAGTTTGATTTTTTTAAATAAAGTATCAATTTTCCTTGCCTTAATATTCTTAGGTATGCTTTTAGCAATAATAACATCGTGACATGCTGCCAAGCTGAAGAAAAAACGAGCTCTTTTTGCCCAGGCAAAAAAGGTTTTAGATGCAAGCAAATTGTTCCCTGTCATCCTGAAAATTTGTGGGTGTGTTAAATGTCTAATTTTACACTCTTAAAAGTGTAGGCTGAGGCACTACGCTGCTCTAACAACGAAACACGTTGTTTAGCAAAAAAACGAAGCATACTTTGTCTTCATTTTGCTCCTATGTTGATTAACCTCCTATCTTTAGGAGCTATCAGGAGCTATGTTTTTGGGATTATTGCTGGTGAAATATTTAGGATCCAGCATGTTGTTTCCTTTCTTAATTCGCCGTCAACTACTGAATACTGAACTGAAACTTCTTTTTGTTAATTTCGATTACATGATTTATTCAATAGCCTTTCCTCAAATCGCTACTTTGCAATTTCCAGTTTCACTGCCATTAATCTTATCTTTTACTTACATCCTGTGTTATGTTTCATTTTGATGGCATGCTAAAAATGTCATGTCTGCAACCCTTTACATGTCTTTTATCTTAGAAGGCTCTTATAGAATAATAGGGGAGGTGGCTCTTATAACCACCTCCCCTATTATTCTCAACATACGAAAACTGGTCCTATCAAAGATTTCGCTCATACAAAAATGAAATTCATCAATTGAAGAAAAATTTTGAGAACACTTAAACTGCTTGTTATATTCTTAACTCTTACTTGTGTGCACTGCTAACTATTCCTCCAGCCTGATGCATCAACTGTCCCATACCATGTATAAGAAATACTAAATGGTTTATCTCCGGTATGTCATCAATTACAGATGCGTTAGTATGCCAACCTCTTGCCAAATTATCAGAACCTTAAGAAGAAGGAAATAGAAATCAGGTTTCAACATAGCAAAACAACCGTCATAAGGCTATATGTTATGATACATCTTACATAATGAGATTAATATTAACCTTTGAAACCATCAAAGCACGACTCAATTAATGAACGTTACATGCTGCCTGCAAATAGATTCGGGGCTAAAGTAACAGTTACAACTATGAGAGAACCTAAATCAGCCTGTAAAATATATTCTCTTGTGCTAACAAAGGAACTTCCATACAAAAAATTTACATCAGAAAATAGCAGCAAATATTCTGAAGATTGTAAAAAAGCGTCACTATAATACTGCATGGTATATACCGTCCCATATTTAAGGGCCTTTCAGTGCAACTTTTAAATTTTGAAATGCTGAAATATCTTCATGCCGATTTCGAGAGTGATTAAACATCCTGATGAAGTGCGCAGTAGTTTTCCAGAATTAAATATAAACAAAGGCATTCTCAATAAAATATGACAACACACATAAATAAGTTTTCGAAAAAAGAAGAGAAATTGTGCAGGTTGGGTCATTTTACCCTTTCTCCATCTTTTTTTTGAAAACCTTGGCTCTATTGATGGTTCGAGTTTCTAAGTTACATTGTAGATTAGTTTTACTACAGGTTTGAAATACGGTATGATTTTAAAGCTTGTTAGGGCTTAAAAACTCATGATTTGAGCACTGTCTCTGCTTTTTCAAACCAATTTGAAAATTATCAAAAAATTAGCTATGTTGTCAGGTGTTTCACTGAGCCAGATAGTTTTTCGTTTCCAATCTTGATCGGATTGCTTTATTTTACGGAAAACCTTACACTTTAATTTTTGAAAAGCTTGTTCATTAAAACGGTAATAACATCAGATGCATTATTGATAGAATCTAACAAAGAACACACTGTGTGAGCATTATTGCGATTCTTCATAGACAAAAATATCAAAAGGGTTAAAAGATAATCCGAATCGAAATAAGTCATGATTTGAGGGTCCTTGCTGTTTTTCCTGACTAAAAACGAAGTTCATTTAAAAGATAAAAACATATTGCTCTCAACAGCAAAAATTAAAGTGATTGACTAATCCAAAGAGACTATCAAACAAAAGAAAACGAAAATCCCGCAAAAATAACCCTAATCCAATTTATAATAGTAATCAAGACCAGATTCAGCAAATTACTGTGGAAAAGACTTTAACAAAAAATAGGAAGCATGTTTGTACACAAAAAAGATGCTGATTAAATACAAAAAGTGTAAAAAAAAAATTTCGGAGGTTAATTTGATTATTTTTGCCAAAAAATAAAGTCTCAATGTTTTCGAACTCATTCAGATAAAAAAAATCAGCTTAGGACCTCAAAGTTATTCTGACTAATTTCAGACAACTGGAAATTTTAGGAAATGGCAACTGCAGAAAAGTAGTAAATAATGATATGTTTGACTTTAGAGATTTACCTCCTATACCAATCTTTTGTGCAAGTCTTGAGCCTGTTGTTTCGTGTATTAACCTCACTTCATTGATTTCGTGCCATTCTACCCTGGTGGCAGCTCCAAGTCTAATCATGTGCATAACTACAAAAGTGCAGGTGAAATTAAATAAACATTGGCTTTTCTAATACTGATGTTTTCACCAAGATAGAAAAACATAGTGATGAACAAAATACACCAAACAAATTATTTACATAGTACCCTTGAGAAAACTGCCTTGCTTGTGCACAATCTTACCCTACTGCAAAGTCAATCTTCTACCCACATAAATAGAATTCCTGGCAGTAAAAACTATGCAATAGCTACAGTATTATTTTATCAGAAACCAAAAAGTAATGGGACTCCTAATAAGAAAAGGCTTCAATGACATATTAGCTGGCTAGAATCTGAGGTCAAATATGCATTTGATCTGTCAAAGTACTTCTATATAAACCAATTGCAATAGCAAAAAACAGCCAAAGCTGGGCTAAAATAGCTGATTCCATTCTTCAGGACCAAACAAGCCTAAAACAGTATACTTAGTATGGATAGTCTTAGTCTATAAATGTAGCAGAAAGTGAAGTGCCAATAAATTGAACAAACCAGTGAATGAAAGACATTGAAGTACATACATAAAAAGCCTATGTAAGAGACCAAAAATCTAGTAACTGGCAAGATATATATTTAATTTAAAGCATATACTGGAAACCATAATTTAAAGCATATACTGGAAACACCATTTATTGTGGTTAAGAAAGTAAGCAACCTGGCGAATCTGTTTCCATAACATCAGATGACCCATAACCCTATGAATTAAAAACATTACAAACTTAGATAACTAACAATGAATATTGAGACAAATCCAATAAAAATAAGTTTTTATATAGACATTATTTTATAATCTTCAATTGCCATGGATATTTGAAACCCTCAAACAGGGGGGGGAGCATGGGAGACCAGGGGGACAAACACCCCCAGCTCTTACTAGGATCAATTTGGCATTTGTTAGAATTTGATGAGATAATGCTAAGAAAGGGGTTATATTTAGCAAAAGGGTGGTATTTAATTTTAAGCTTTGAAAATGCTTTTAATGTTATCCAAATTTTAACAAGAACATTCCCAGCCTGATAAAATTTTTCTCTTTTGGTAAAAAGACCATTTCTCAATGTTAAAAGGCGTGGCTGAAAATATTTTAGCAAAAAAGCCAAGTGGCTGGTGCTCCCACTGTCAGGAAAAATCAGTTGACTGTACAAACCAATGTACATGCAGCTGCTAAATACAAGGAGTTTTCTTATAGAAGCAACAACATATGCTTGGATACCTTTGCATAAATATGAAATCATTTTTGGTAATACCTTTTAGCGGCAGAGAAATAATTTTAGCCACAACATGGTCTCTAAAAGATTGACTAAGTACTTTTTTTGGTTCAAAAATTTATTCTGATAATTTGAAACAATGCTAGGAAATTCATTTGACTGTTTATGCTTTTATTGGGGCTTTAATTAAACATGGATCCCAATGAAGGGATGTTTTTATAGCTTATATTTAAGAAAATGACAAATAACATTAAGATTGAAGACAGGAGGTGTTAATTCAAAGTAAAGCACATTGCTAAACAGCAATTTTTTGCAAAATTCATAATTTAGTTTATTTAAAAACAACTTATTTTTATCCTAAATATTATTTAAAACAGTCTTTAAAATTGAGCTTTTCTCAGTGACAAGGAAAGATAAATTTCAGATTTTCTAGTTTTATCAGAAGGCTATTCTCCTCTATTACTTATCCCAAAGAATTTCTTTATGGGGAAATTTTCAGAGTTATACAGACTCATGTCACTTTTTTGGGTCTAGAATTTGAGCAAAAGTTATTTTCTGGGTCAGTCATTTGTAAAACTACTTTTTTTGGTTCATGAAATTCTGAATGACTTTTTTGGGTCTGTAGTATGAGAATATTCCAAAAAAATAAAGTTGCAACCTTTCCTGTGCATGGGGAGAAAAATTACTTTCTTGAGTCAATTTTTATGTGTTGATGTTATTTGATCTTCAAATTACCTTTTTTGAGTTGATGGTTTGTACTAGAGCCTGAGCACCCCTATCCTAAATATATTTTAGTAACCACATTTGGTATATAGAATGTTAAAGTTCTATTGCACCCAACCCTTATATAATTATTTGTCCACAAAAATCACTTAGACTTTTAAGAAAATGTGTTCATAAATGCTTCAACTATTTACCAAAGATCGTATGACACCTTGGTGAGCTTTTTCTATTTGTATAGCATCATTTTCATCTAAAGGCTCCCAATGATCAAGCGAAGTTGTCTTCTTAAACCAGGTTCCTCGTAATATTGGTGTTGATGACCCATTTACTGGTTTCATGAAAAATAAAAGAAAACCAACCGATGATGAAACTACCACTTGAACTGAAGTTCAGGATTACTGCCATTCCTAACATTGTTTTTGAGTATTTTTGCATCTCTCTCTCTCTCTCTCTCTCTCTATAGATATATATACTGTGGGGCCCTGCTTTTAGCATTATGCAAAGCTCACTGCGCATGCGCTGTTTGAGCACTCTGGCAGGGTCCCACAACCAATCCGTTAAATTGCCTTGTTGCTCTGACAACATAGCTCGGGTTGTGTCTCAGACAAGCTCTGTTCTGCACTGATGAGCCCACAAAGGGCGAAACAGTACTGTCTGCAGATTGAGTATAGATATAAATATATATTTGTCTCTCTATATATAATTAATATGACATATAATAACAGAACAATAAAAGTTTTATACCTTTCCAATACAGCGGAGAACACTGTCTCTGTAAGAGGTCCACCTCAAACAATTTGCCCCTTACAGTTGGCTTAGAGGGCTTCTCTGACATACCAACATCTGTTTCTTTCTGCAGAGCTTGCCATTCCTCTTCCATTACTAATGAATCCTTTCCATTAAATGGTATCCACTTTTTTCCTTCTTTGTAAAACCATCTGACTTTGTTTTTTTGTAAATCCCTCAATTCATCTAAATGCTGCTGTATGCTAGATGGCATCTGCACAGGTTTGGCACACCTCTTTTCTGGGCTTTTCTCTTCACCTGATGAACTAGCTCCAGATGATGCATTTGCACTTGAAGGTAAAGGAGGCCTTGCTGGAGCCTTTTTTGTCTCTTTGATCCCAGAAGAGGGGCTTAAGTCATCCATTCTGCTCTGTAAGTAAACAATATGAAGCAGATGAAAATAAGAAAGAAGTGAAACCCACAATAAACTTACCAGTAGGGTAAATCTAATAAGAAGAATGTATTGACAAGTGTATTAGATCTATATGCACTTGAGGTTTGCAATATCTATTAAGATAGGTTTGTTTCAATGAAAATTATCAATACCCATGAACCATTGTTGTAAAGTGAAAATTGATCCAGGAGACCATAACATACCGTTAAAGCTCTATTAAAGCCCCTCTTTCTTCAACCCCCTCTCTATTAAGCCCCCCCTTATCAAGCATTTAAAACAAGTCCCTCCTCTTGTCACTGATGTCAAACAAAGAAAACATGTGCATTGAGAGGGTCTCTTGAAGAGTGTGGTGATGATAAGATTGTGTGCATTGTGTAAGTATTTACTTGTGCACCTTAGAAGACAGCAAATTTGTTTAGAGGATGTCCCAGGGGATATCAATTGGTCCTGCTGACTCTGGGGAAGATGAGGACACTATAATTGATTGATTTTAAAAATTTCATAACAAAGTTTTTCCAAACAAAAAATGCATAAGGGTTTTTTTATAACATTTTTTACATTGAATTATCAATATGGCTCCTCTCTAATACGCCCCCTCTCCTTTAAGCCCCCCTCAAGGACTGAAAAAAATAAGCCCCCCTGGGGGCTTGATATAGCTTTTACGATATATCAACTTAATCATACCAAAGCTGCATTTTTGAAAATGTAGGTTAAACATCAGCAATGGTGGTTCATGCTGTTTTCATTGAAACATAATGACATTAATGACAGCTGTTGACTCAATATTGTTCTTTGTTAAATTATTTTTATTATTCTTGGTGTTTTGTATTTGTCACTCTAAATTTCAAATATCACATTATTAGCCCCACCTAAGAATTCTCCCATGAGCTCCCACTAGCATTTACAAAGCATTGCAGTTTAATGTGTAGAAGAGACAGAAAAAACACATGTATTGCAAGCTTTGTCTTAGAGAAGCTGTTGAGCTTTTCCAAAGCAAACATATGCTGAATCTAAAATTTCACTTCAGCCCAAAAAAACATTGTAAATGAAAACATGAGATCAGTATAGTGCTGCACATTGGAATTTCAAATGGAAGGGCACTGAGAGAGTAGGGA
Source organism: Rhopilema esculentum (assembly GCF_013076305.1). Next base: position 7,126,699 of record NW_027019302.1, read on the forward strand.
ACTTTATGCCAGACTTTGCCCTGCACCATGCAATGGCACAACATTTTTGGTAGTATTTTAACCATCTTAATGAACCGATTAAATCTGTTTACATTGGCCACATCAGGTTTTCTTACTTTTGTCACATCTTACTCACCTGACTGTGGCTAGGAAATATAAAATGCAATCAGTTGCAGAAATTCAGGCTTTCATTTGGGGGGGGGGCAAGGCCTACAATTTTCTGATGCGATGATATCTTGCAATCTGTCTAATTTTAAGGAAATTGCACATTTTGGCGAAAATAGGTGATTTTTTAGGAAGGACCCTTTAGAAATCTTTGCTGACTATGCCAAAATTAAGTAGAAGAAGAACAATCCGTTTATGATTTTTTATATCAAGATCGATATCTTATCTACAAGAGATCGACCGATTGCACTTTGGACAAGTTGTGCATGATATCAACATGATTGTGATTGTGATGTTCATTTTATGCATTTTATCTTGTTTTCTTCAGTGTGAAATACGTTTGAAATTAAATTTTATTTGGAAGAGGCCGATGAAATTTTCGGCTAATCTTTACGAAATTAAAATTAAATACACCATTCACAAGCAGTTCTGATTTTGGTCATATATTGTTTGTTTGACAGTTTAGTACTGGCTAATATTTTATCAGCTAGGTTCAATTTTTGCAAAAATATAGGCACAGAGAGGTTATAGAGGCCCCTTGAGGCAAAAAGAGAAAATGCAACTCACCTGCGAGCGAAGTGAGCAGAAAATTTGGGCACCACGCCTTTTAGAATAGCTTAAAACTCCTTTCAGAACGATTTTTTAGAGAAATTTCGACACGTTTAACGGTTGTCAATAATCCGACGAAAGCCCGAATTTTCCGACGACATCGATGATACCCCCATATTTTTACGCCACTGAATGCGCCACTGAATGCAATTTATTAGAGATCAGTCTAATCGATAAGTTCTATTTAGGTCGAAGAACAATTCGATTTACTTGAAATTGGGTGGTTAACCTTTATGCACATAAATTTTCTTCGAAACCATTACTCGAAAAACGAATAGTCAGTCGAAAACGAAAGTGAAACTAAAGGCGTGTAAGTTGAATAATGTAGGCTTATTAAAACAGACCGGATCTGACCCTTCTTTGGACTGGATTTGAGATTAATATAATCAAGCATAAGGAAGTACGAAACTTCAAAACATGTTGCTGTGTGACAAACAAACCTCTTAACGTTCTGTATCCGGACGCAAGCCAGCCTGCAACTGTACTGCCACCCCCAGTGGTATTATGTTAGTATACCTGCCGTTGTTGCTGATGTTCTGAACTTGTTTATTTTTTTCTCCAAATGGTATCGAGGCCGAGATGGCCCATTACCTAATTACAATACAACAATTACACAATTTAACTAACTTTATAAAAAAACCCTCGTTTTGAATAGAATGTGTCCCCAACTGCGCTTTCAGGCATGTAACCCCCTGCCTACGCTTTTGTACTAGGGCAGCTGTGTCTAATTTCGTTAAAGCCCCATTGGTTTTCTGCATGTTGGATGAAATGTTGGATGCGTTTGATCGGGGCTTAAGTTTTGTAGCTCTGATAATAAGTACCACGCAGGGGCGAAACTACTGGGGGGGTATGGGGGGTGCTGCACCCCCCAATCTTCAAAAAAGCAGATTTTGTCGGGCAAATTTATGGCTGCCAGTGTATCTGTCGGGCAAATCTGGAGATTTTCTTTAGGTCGGACTTTTATTGCTACTTTTTGCCCTAGCTTGGTTTATGAATTTGTGGTCTTTTCCCCCATCTTTTTTTCAATCTCCTCCCAGTTGGGAAAACAAAACAGAAACGAGGCTAGGAACAGCAACATATATACATTTCTGTCTTTCGTCCACCGATCAGCGCTTTCGCCTCTAGCTCGACACGCATATGTTTATCTTCGCCTCGAGATGAAGTCTGAAGTATTGATCGACAGCGAAAGTATAGACGGAAAGTAAAGTGTGTTTGATGCGAGAAGGAAATGAACACTGTGCATACCCCTCCCCCTACTTTTTGAAAAACAAAAGAGCTTTTTTCAAAATCTTTTGCTGTGATTCCATTCTGCCTCGGAGCCCATGGAACACTGACAGTTTTAGAAGCATCATAAATCAAAGCATGAAGGATATACCATCTCGGAATACTTTGTTGAGAAAAGTCAATCAATACTTTCTTTTCAAAATGTATGAAACATCCATCATACATTCATAAGGAGTTATGCCCCAAAATTTCTCTTAAAGTTTTACACTTACAGTTCGAAAGTATTGCACCCTTCGCTAGAAAATGGTCACATACAGACGCCAAAGTATTTTAACTAAAAAAATTCGAATAACCGTAACAAGTAACAGAAAGTTTTAATCAGTTCAAGCGGGAAATGATATAAAATTTATCAAGAAATTGTATGTAGTTAAGATATAAATTGCAAAAAACTTTCGAGTTTATTCTATTTCTGAACATTATCCATGATTACGAAACACAAAAATTGAGCTTTAATGATAGGTGTACCTGTAAAATACCTCCAATAAAAAACTTTCCTTTGCTTGAGGGATTTTGTTATGGTGAATTTAGAGATACGTACTTTGTGCTTGGGTGTCTAAAAATGTTGAAATTGCTTCCGGAGCAACCGAAAATTGAAAATGAAACTCAGAAAATGCAACTGAAGCTCTTTTTTGTTGAAACAATGTAATCCACGTAGCTGTTGCTAAATTCCGTGCTTTGTTTTGGTGTTCCACTTTGATGAAATTGAGACCCTACTTCAATCCCCTTTTTTGAATTGCTCTTTTAATAGCTAGGTGATTTAGAAAGTGAAGACTATCTTATAGAAAAGACAGGCCTTACAAATGCTTGCTTTTCGGAAAGAAATGTTTATAGCCAACACCAGAAAAACTAGAGGCATATTTCTTGACTTTAAACAAACAGCCTGAGTCTAAAGACCCTCTCTCGGGCTTCCCGATGATTTCAGCCCTTGAGGCGATGTGCTCTAAAAGTGAAGTTCATGTATGACACGCCTTTTCATCAAGCATGCCACGCCCTTTCGTCGGGCATCCAAGCTTCATACCCCCCTAATGAAAATAGTGAAGTTTCGCCCCTGGTACCACGACAAAGAAAAATAACATGATGCTTGAAACATTTGAAAACTTCTTGTTACATCATATCAATAAGATAAGTAGACGAATCCGGTATCAAGTTAAACGTTTCGATTCTAGCTAGAGTCATCTCCAATATATGATTACGGGCAGAAAAACAACTATAAATACGGAAAGGTTAGACGAAAGCAGGACCGTCGAGAGGGGGGGGGGGTAACCAGGGTAGTTACCAGGGAGCCCGGGGCCTTGAGGGGCCCGTATAAAATAAGGTATGTATTTTTGGCTATGAGTTTTCAATTAGCAGCATTGGCAGGGCGGGCCCATGACCCGATTGATATTCGAAATTTATTCTTTCAACAAGGGATCAACAAGCTGGTCTTTGATGAGGGCCTTTTTTGTTAAGGTTTATAATTAAAACATTGACGATACGATCACAATATACTTCTCCGGAAGCCGAAAAATTCGATTGCACTGACATATATCTACTTTTAGGTCAAATGTTTTAGTTATTCCTTGTGTGGACTTCCTATAAACGTAAAACTAAATCTTCCATTCACGGCGTACACCAGAGAAAAAGCACATGCGAAGAACCAAGACAAATCCAAACGCTATAAAAGTCTTTATCAAAATCAGTAAGCGGGATCACGATCCAACCAACCCCTGCGATGTCATCTTACAGGCACAAGTCTGGTGCTCAGAAAAGGCAGGAAAAAAGATGCGAGAAAAAGAAGCAAAGAAAGCCTCTCGCACATTGTTTGAGGTAGGTGCTTACAAAAGAGACAAGGTAGGTGATTCAACTTTGAATAAACCTGGTGAAAGCTCTGTTCAAAGCACTGCTGAAGAAGAAGAAGACACAGACGGCTTGGCTGCTTCGGTAGACCATGACACCACAGAAAGTAGTGAAAGCACTACTGATTCATCATTAAATCAAGATACTGTTCATAGTGGATCATCTAGTTTTGATGTCGGCACATTGACCGGATTTCCAACGATAAAGGAGTTAGAAAAGGTTGTTAGAACTGGTCATTTGCCTCATCCTCCAGAGTTTCCCAAAGATTGCGACGGCCACAAATTTCCAACAACTGTCCTTAACATGAAGCAGCAAAATTGGGAGGAAGTAAGAAAAAACTGGCTTGTTTTCAGTTCTACAAAGGCTGCACTCTATTGTTTGCCATGCACACTTTTAATAATGGTTCAAAATCAAAATTGGCTTCTCCTGATGGTTGGGGAGCGAACGACAGCTGGAAAAGATTGTGGGAAAAGATTAAGGATTTCGCCATGAGGAAAGCAAGAAAAGCAGTTTTTTAAACATTGAATTAACTCTGATTTTTAAACTGATTTGTTTTAATGATTTGTTTTATATAGTCAATAATAACATGTTCTGTTAAAGACCTTGAAATACAAATTCAAGTGTTTCAGGGGCGTTGATTTCAAAATTCATGCCTTTTACAGTCCATCTAACTGCATTGCTAAGGGCGTAATCCAAAAAAGGTTTTTGCAGCCTTCGACTGTGGGGCCCCATGACAGTCCCAGCCCTGGGGCCCGGCCCGTCTCTCGACGGCCCTGGACGAAAGGGATCATAAATCACAGGTACCGCGCAGCCATTGGGCTAGCAGGGGCTATAGCCCCTCCATTTTTTGCAATAACATATTTTAAAAATTTTTACTCTAGAAAAGTTTACTCTAACTATGCTCCAACGCAACATTGGATAGTAAACTCATACTCCTAAGAAGTAGCAGTTCTTCTTGACTGGAACCCTTTTGTTCATTTTCTAGGTGTTCCCCAAGCTAATTTTATCTTGTTTATGGCTATTGATATTTTCTCTGAACCAGATTGTTTATAAAACCCCAGTAGAAATAAGCCAGTATTCTCTAAAAGGGGCGTTTTCCGGCCTTCTAGAGGGCGTGATCTCAAACATTTCGGTCACGCCCTTTTCAGCCCTCCCACAATTTAGACTGGTGCGCGGTCCATGAATTAAATCATGTGATAAAAGCAGTACGCTAGAGGAGCAATCACGATGTGAGGGAAAACACAAGCTATCTATGGGCCAATATTGAAACCGGTGGCTATTGTTACCTGAAAACCTAAGAAAACCGTTGTCCATATGTTTGGGTCCATTGATTGACATGACCCTTTCGGGCTATAGTTATGAGCCTGCCTTCTTTCAGAATTTTCATTCATTCTTCAAATTACGGAAGTTGAACAGTGACGGTTTTTAGGGGTGGATGTTTAAAGCTTTGAGGAACTCACAATAATGGCTTAATGACTTAAAAATGGTAAAAATGCCCACAACAATTCAATTCTACTCTTTTTATGCCCTCCACGGACATCGCAATGTCCCCCTAAAAAGGCCCCTAGAAAAGTTTCAGAGTCTCTTTTTTCGAAGACAGCATGGTCATGTGAGATCGATGTGATATGAATTGATGTTAACATTGGAAAAATAAGCCGTCGTTCGCAAATTCCAAGCATTTACAGTCGCGGTGCTTGCTGTAATGTTTTCTGTCTCGTCGAAATTCTAGAAAATAATGATTGATCTGTTTTAAAACGGATCCAGCAACAATGTTCAGCCACTCAATGCATAAATTTCTTAACACATTTGTACAAAGATATCTCTTAATACTTAAGTCTTCTCTCGGAATGATAAAGGATAAAATTTTTAAACGTCCTGTGACAGGCTATTTAATTTTGCATTTTAACTAAGAACTCAAAGGCATCTTGATTTTGTATTTGAAGCGCTAAAACTCCTGCATTGTGTACTAACAAGAAATTTTGTCCAACTTTATTCAAAAGTCGTGTCTACTGACAAACGGGGCTTTTTATCTCCTGACTAATGACCAGCCGTACCCCCCCCCCCCCCCTTCTCCTTGTTTGGAACTTGGCAGAAACACCACAAACCTGGAATTCTGCAGAAAGAGCCTGGAATATATGAAACTCCTACAAGTATTAATGGCAGATTAAGCCGTATGTTTTGAAAATAACTTATTAAAGTATTCCAATCTTTCCTCAAACTTAAATAATTTTCGTTACTGAATAATATCTGTGTTTTTTCTTAAAAGATTCTATTCTTTGTTCTTTTTACCATGTCTTTCTCATACAGAAGAAGCCCATCAATCTGCAAAATTATCAATTTGCACAAACGGGTGGCATGAGGATCCCTTAGAACCCATTTTTCCTAATGATGTTGTCAGATATCTTTCTGAAAAGTCAATAGTTCTATAAGCACATGTTCAATGCCTGACCATAATTACGCATGATTGTAACCGGCATCATACTAGGCTAGTAGGAGCTAAAGCCCCTCTCTATTTTTTCAAAGAAACGCTTTAAAACTTTCAAAAATTCTTAAATTACCGTTTGAAGAGAGTGAAGTCATTATTTTGCTACATTTCAGAAGATTGCGTGTTTAATCAAAAATAATCTCGTCTCCTACGCTGGAAAGAGAAGTTGCTTTCTCTGTAAAATCTTAGAAGATAGTGTCGCGTTAACTGAAAAATGGCTTTAGGCTTTGGGTTTTAGTCTAACTTGCAAAATCTACAAGCCACTTTACATAATTTGACACCTAAATTTTTTCCCACCCTTTCAGAGTTTCAAATACAGTCAATTTGACTGAGAATCTTCTTCCCAAAACAAATTGTGAAAAGAAAAGACATTAAATTTCGGCATTTTCTGAATTTCCAAATAGCGTGATTTAAAATATTTTTCCGGGGACTTGGGATTTTGAATGGGATTTTGAGAATGAATTATGACATAAATAAACTAATTTGATAACGGGTTATGCTCGAAACGTCGTTTATTAATTCGTTAATTTTCCCAAGTATAATTAGCTTTGAAAAAAGTATAATTCCTAGTTTAATTGAATAATGACAGAGTTTGCAGTAAACTGATTCTATGCTACACAAATTTGAGACATACTTTGCTTACGCGACATCTGTCTGGCCGTGTGCAAATTTTTGAGCGATATTCTAAATGAGACATGCGACCACAACCGCAAAGCAACGATAATCGGCTTGACCTTATTCGCAACCTTATTCCGCATGCGCAGTGGAAAAGTTAACCGGGCTCAACCCTTTATCGCGTTATCAATACAATATTTGAAACCAATTTAGTCCTCCTGGGCCGAGTCCTCCTGGGCCGAGTCCTCCTGGGCCGAGTCCTCCTGGGCCGAGTCCTCCTGGGCCGAGTCCTCCTGGGCCGAGTCCTCAGACCGGGCGAGTCAGCCCGGGCGAGTCAGCCCGGGCCGAGTCAGCCGGGCCGAGTCAGGGGCCGAGTAGCCCGGGCCGAGTCAGCCCGGGCCGAGGTCAGCCCGGGCCGAGTCAGCCCGGGCCGAGTCAGCCGGGCCGAGTCAGCCCGGGTCCGAGTCAGCCCGGGCCGAGTCAGCCCGGGCGAGTCAGCCCGGCGAGTCAGCCCGGGCCGAGTCGGGCCGGGCCGAGGTCAGCCGGCCGAGTCAGCCGGGCCGAGTCAGGCGGGCGGGTCAGCCGCGTAGCCGGGCGAGTCAGCCCGGGCCGGAGTCAGAGGGGCCGAGTCAGCCCGGCCGAGTCAGCCCGGGCCGAGTCAGCCGGGCGAGTCAGGCCCGGCCGAGTCAGGCCGGGCCGAGCTCAGCCGGGCCGAGTCAGCCGGGCCGAGTAGCGGGGCGAGTCAGCCCGGGCGAGTCACCCGGCCGAGTCAGCCCGGGCGAGTCAGCCCGGGCCGAGTCAGCGGCGGTCGCCGGCCGAGTCAGCCCGGGCCGAGTCAGCCAGGGCGAGTCAGCCGGGCCGAGTCGCAGCCCGGGCGAGTCAGACCGGGCCGAGTCAGCCGGGCCGAGTCAGCCGGGCCGAGTCAGACCGGGCGAGTCAGCCGGCCGAGTCAGCCCGGGCCGAGTCAGCCGGGCCGAGTAGTCCCGGGCGAGCAGCCCGGGCCGAGTCAGCCGGCGAGTCGCGGGCGGTCAGCCACGGGCCGAGTCAGCCGGCGAGTAGCCCGGGCGAGTCAGCCCGGGCCGAGTCAGCCCGGGCCGATGTCAGCCCGGGCCGAGTCAGCCCGGAGAGTCAGCCGGGGCGAGTCGAGCGGGCCGAGTTAGCCCGGGCCGAGTCAGCCCGGGCCGAGTAAGCCCGGGCCGAGTCAGCCCGGGCCGATCAGGCCGGGGTCAGCCGGCGAGTGTCAGCCCGGGCCGAGTCAGCCGGCCGAGTGCGCGGGCCGAGTCAGCCCGGGGCCGAGGTCAGCCCGGCGAGTCTCGCGGCCGAGTTCAGCCGGGCGCGAGTCAGCCGGGGGAGTCAGCCGGGCCGAGTCAGCCGGGCCGAGTCAGCCCGGGCGGTCAGCCCGGGGGTAGCCGGGCCAGTCAGCCCGGGCGAGTCAGCCGGGCCGAGTCAGCCCGGGCCGAGTCAGCCCGGGCCGGGGCAGCCCGGCGAGTCAGCCCGGGCGAGTCAGCCCGGGCGAGTCAGCCGGGCCGAGTCAGCCGGGCCGAGTCGCCCGGGCCGAGTCAGCCGGGCCGAGTCAGCCGGGCCGTCAGCCGGGCGAGTAGCCGCCGAGTCAGCCGGGCCGAGTCAGCCGGCCGAGTCAGCGGCCGGTCAGCGGGCCGAGTCAGCCGGGCGAGTCAGCCCGGGCCGAGTCAGCCCGGGCCGAGTCAGCCCGGGCGAGTCACCGGGCGAGTCAGCCCGGGCCGAGGTCAGCCGGGCCGAGTCAGCCGGCCGAGTCAGCCCGGGCCGCCACGGCGAATTTTATTCAAAAAGCCAAATGAAGGTGTAGCCTGTTGTTTAGAATGCATTGGAGCATATATTTTCATTAGCATATTTTGTCTACGCAAAATGGAAACTGATAGCAATGACTGTAATACATTAGAAATTACAATATGAGTACAAGAAAGAAATAATGTTAAAAATAGTCGGAAAGTGGAACAAAATTCACTTGAACTCTTCTCTCTACGCTTAATAATGAAAGCAAGTGAAATTATTTCCAATCGAAAGCCCAATTTACACTATAAAAAGTACTCGGGTTCAAACTGTGTTGAGTTCACCAGGGTAAATCTCTTTCAATCTGTATTATAAACGGAAGTGGGTCTAAACTTGGTTTCCAAACGCAATTGTAAGTAAGCCCGGATTGAGTCAAATGCAACTTTGATTTTTTCTTGAATAATTTTGAAAGGTTTTCTGCCGAAACGTTACGCTTTCTACTTACATTTGTTACCTCCCTTTCCTTTCTTCTTCTTTTTCTCCATTGTTTCTTCTGATTTCTTCTCATCTTCAGGTTTTTCCATTTCTGATGTTTGTTTTTCAAACTTGCTGGGATGCTGCTTGCTGGATCAGCAATTGCTGCATCAAAAAACTCCCTTATCTGCAAGGAGAACATGTTTTTCTGTGTTGTCAGGATTTAATTCACTTGCACTCTCTTATCTTCTATTTTTGAATTTTGGTTGATAAATATTCTGGAAGCGATCTCCTCACTGCTCTGCAGGATACACCAAATTTTGGCTTTCTACCTCCAAAAATTATCCACAGTTTTTCTCACCACCATCGCTTCGGCCACCAGAACACGGCTAAATTTCCGGTACGCCCTTGCTTCGAGTTATATTTTTCAAAAAACTTGAAACTTTCGAAAGGCAATTATAATATTCGCTCAGAACTAAAATTGATTACCACCATCAATTGACCTCTCGAAAGAACGTTTGCATAAAAAGTTCGGGTGGTTATGGTTTCGGCGTCATAGATAGTTTAGCTTCACCATTAAATTGAGAAAACTATATCATTATGTATAGAAATTTCCACCAGTTCTTGCTTAATTCTCGGTAATTGTATAATTTATTGAATGGTTTTCCGAAAATCTTCAAAAACGCCCAGACTTGTGATTAACCAAGACTTATAAAAAGCGCAAATTAGTTTCTTCTGTATGACTTAATGCGGATTATTTCAAATGCCTGAATCGAATAGTGAGAGGGCTTTCACTTTTGAAGCAATAACTGAGTACAATCCTATGTTCTTTCCATTCAGATGGTTGTATCTAGATACGATTATCGATGTGTTGGCAGTTGGGTATGGGAACGTTCAAATATTACCTATCAAAGATGGAGGATGGGGTTCACAAAATTTTTTACGGTCATATGATCAATAAATGATGCAAATTAGATGATAATTTAGGGGAAGAGGATTTTTCCAATGTTGCCTATATTTTGTTATAGTTAATTTGTGCATGTTCCTTTTTGAATGATAATGCTATCTTCAGGCGCTATTTTAGGTGGCAGTATTACACACTTTGTGAGTATTAAATTTAAAAACGTACAGTATTGATTTCCAAAATGTGCAGTATTGAATTTTGGGATTTGTGAAAATGTTTTTTTCGGCTATCTCAGTTTCTGCTTTGTTCACAAAATGTGATTTTTCTCGTCAGTTCGACTGAGTTCATGTATCGTAATTCGCGTGAAACCATCGGAAAGACTTTTATCAAAATATAAAACAAAGCGAAATGCCCAAAACCAAAAACAAAACAACTCCTGTAAATGTCAGCTTTGCTGTAAATTTCGTAATTTGATCTTGTCGAAGATAAAACATTCAGTAATAATTTATCAGTTGCCCTATCATGCTCTGGGAATCTAGCAGAAGTTAGCTAACTTCTGCTAGACTTAGACACTTAACTTAGCTAAAAGAAAGATAAAGAGCCTAATAAAACTTTTTAGTTAATAGATCACCTTTCTTTAAACAGACCCAGCAACCTCTGTAATGTATCGGTCGTAAAAATCGGTATTACAGACCACTATATGACATACGGTATTAGAAAATTAAACGATTCACTTGAAACTACGTGTTTGCCATTTAGTGCAGTCGTTGAAATGGTGAACCAGGAACAAATTAGTAGAAAAGCAAAACGTACACCATTTAACGTAGAATGTTTTCCTCTATAACATATCCAAAATCCCTTAAAATCCAATTTGGGGAAATTTTTTTCTTGAACTTTTAAAAATATAAGTTTTTTGACCACACACAATAACATCTGCTGAGAGATTCTGCAAAATACGAATAGCTTGCAACAGTTCAAGGCGTAAATTCTGAATTTGGAAGCTGAACAAGTATTTGAGTGGACAGTTGATGAGAATTAAAATTGAGCATCAGAGCCCACGCCACCGGGGCCAGAAGAGCCATGGCCCCCCTTACATTTTTTTTAATCAAAAGCACTTCAATATAGGTCCTGTTTTGAAGCCTTAAAGGTGAACTGACAGGCAAAACTATTTTTTGATATAATGTAGAAAACGATGCATGGAATCTTAATTTCAAGTTTTCGGTTAATTATTATTGTCCGTTTTGACGCAATTCCGCTCTAAATGTCATGAAATTATCGTCGAGTGTTCGACCATTGTCGGCATTTCATGTTTCCCAGTGCGTGTGACGTCACAAACACCATGTTGACTGGACAGTTCAGTTCATCTTGTTCAGTTACTATTCGAGGAGATCTACGTAGCCTTTGATCCAAGATAATGAAAATTCCATGCTAATGAAATATATGAAGGATATGTGCTGGCTGGTACTGCGTTATGTTAGGAGGGAATTGAAGTTTGGAAGGAATAGGCATTTTTAGCTGCTCGATGAAATTCTCAATTCTGAAGTCAATCATGCGGACGAATGTAAGAATCTTATCATTTTATCATGAATCTAGCTTCTTTTTCGAATAAATTCAATATTCTTCGATAGATTATATCTACATCTATATAAATCATGAACGTTATTTTATTTTGGGTTTGCAAACTCATCGGTTCACCCGAGTTATAGGAGTGCAGCGGCCTGGGAGTTGAAAATTTTACTAAGTTGTTTTCCTGCAAATAGCGACTCGATCGTACCAGGTTCTTAACCCCTGAAAATTCTTCATGTGATTGAATAAAAAAAAACGAAAATGAGTGACTTAAATTCAAAATCTTTACTAAATCTTTACTGCGTATTTGAAGATAACCAGGATCAAAGACCGAAATTAACTTGGGGGGGGGGGGGTGCTGCTGATAAATTAGTCTAACAGCAGCCGTATTAAACAAAATAAAAGTATTTTACTTAGGTTTCCAGAAAATAAAAATCCTGTCAATATATTTATCGCTACCATTATACGATATGTTGGCCCGCCACACACTGGGTCCTGCAAGACGGAGGAAGGGCCTCAAACGCGTTGAATAATACGATATTCTTGCAAACCTTATTGTGAAAGGTTCGTAAAGGAGTCATAATCTGTTTTCCAATTAGGTTGTCGAAATGGAGCCAAAACCTACTCGATTAATGTATCGATGCTCATCTGCAAAGTCATGAAAGTACCGCCTTCCAGACTGCCGTGTTGTTCAAGTGACGTGAACATGGTGTTTGTGACATCACGATTATGCGGAAGGCTCGAGCAAACTCGTCCGTGCTCGGAAAATGTTCGGTGGCTAACTTTGACGCTCAATAACTCGAAAACTGTGTTGAATATTAAAAAAATAATTATGTATCAGGCATTTATGCTCGATATGCTTTCATTTGAAGTCACGTTAATTTTGCGTGTCAGTTCACCTTTAAATCCTTGGCAAAGCCAAGTCTTTCAGCTAGCCAGTATTCCTTGTAATTTTGACGGACCCACTTTGCTAGCATGAGTTCAAAATCTTTGGCTGGCATGTCCCTAAGACCCAAAATATCGCCTCCTCCGAGTAAATTGCTAAGGCATTGAATAACTTCATTAGCCCTATCATTTATTTCTCAGGCTAAGAATAGGAGACTTTTACTTTGCGTAAATCTATAATTTTAAAGGAAAACAGATTTCTTGCTTTTCTGAACAGATGCCATCAGTTGTGCTACAAGTATTTGATTTCAGAATGCGGCCTCGTATAACATATAAACCTCAATAAAATATTTTCCCCACGGTCGATTTTGGACGATTTTGAGTATGTTATAGAGGAAAAAATTTGGCAGTGGTTAATGGAATGAAATGAGTGGTCAGTGGAATGAATGACCTTGAAATGAACGCTCCACGACCACACTAATTTGGGCGATGTCATGCATACTTAAATAGTGATGACTCATTGTCTACGAGTCTGATAGACTACAGACTACAGTCTTTGGAACTTTCTGCTCCTCTTACGATATCGAGCAAGAAGTTTCGAGAAAATTATAAAAAAATTTCAAAAAATTGACGACCAGGGAATATGACATCATTCATTAGTCATATGATTTACAAGGCTTCAATACCCAGATCAAGACCAAAACTAGGGTGAGGCACTTTGGTCGATTGTTATGGGAAATCCCCTGTCAAAAAGTTCACCTTAGTCTGCTTGACAAAACTTTAAAAAATAAAATTGCGTTTTGCTGTGGTTGACAATTGGTGACATTTTGCTAATGAAAGATTGGAAAGATAGAACAAAATGAATGGCTGGAAAATTCAAGGTTATTTTATATTCAAGCATAATAGCTTATCAATGTGAAAAAGGTTCAGATTATAAAAAAAGATTAAGGTTTAGCTGGGACTTTCTCAAAGCAGTTATCTCGACATCTCCGTGAAACGGTCGTTTTGGAGTGCCTTTACCGCGACTCAAAGTAATATATGAACTTCTCATTAAAAGTACCTACTCACTACTCAGTTCAAATTTCAGCTAAGATGGAACTCGATTTTCATTCTGAAACCACTTAAGTAGAAATTGGTTGTTTGACTCTATTTCCTTCGTTTAAATTGATAAAAATCTATTTTTAGAATTGTTGACTTTTGAACAAATACCCTATACCCTAAAGCTTGGTTTCCACTATAAGTTAACGTGAGTTAATTTCAGATAATTTTGTGATCTGACATGGTTTAAAAATTATCTCATAGTGGAAACACACTTAAAAATTATCTCATGATAATTAACTCGTGTTAACTCACATTATCTCATGAGCTTGGAAACAGAATTTTGTGATTTCAAACTCGTGAATTAACTTGAGATGGCATCTTAACAAAAGAAGACGCTGCGTGGGAGGAAAATGTGCTACCATTTGCACTGAGGTTCTTACGCAACGCACTTGCACAAAGCATTACTTTAGATGTTGAAAACAGTTTTCTTTGCTCAAAGAAAACTCAGTTGTGAAATAAGAGAAACATGTTCTCATTTTGAAGTTCCTGTTCCAAGTGGTTGTAATCACCAAACGCATATCTTTTTTGGTAGATTTTCCTTACCGAAAACCTTGGCGCAGATCGCGAACGGCACTTCTAGCAAAACTTAGGCATGCAGTAACATAATGAGTATAATGTTATGTTGAATGAATGAAATCGTAATTTCAGCTTCTTAAAAATACAAGCAGGAATTCAAGATAATCGGGATTTTCAATTTTGAGTTTGAGGATACCAAATTATTTGTACTCTAATTCTAATCAATCAAGTTGGCTATTCTCTGCATACTGAGCTGTGAGAGTTGGAGATGCTTTCATGCGTAAAGGCCGGGTTACACGATCACATTTTACCTTCACTTTTTTCAACCAACATGCTGAAAAGTGATCGTGTAACATACTAAAATTTTCCGTTTTCGCTGCAGAATTTAATGCGCTTATCAGGTGTTAATCCTCCATCATTGGAAATTCTACTCTGAACGAAAGCAGAGTAAAATCGAGTTCATCACTTTTTTTCAAAGGCGCCGACAAATTCTTACGTCACATGATGTTTTGATGAGAAGGGAACGGCCTAGATGCAGTTTAGCGGCCTAGATTCAAATAAATGCAGTTTAATAAAAAACACTCTGATATTGGACCAACATGCTGAAAAGTGATCGTGTAACATACTAAAATTTTCCGTTTTCGCTGCAGAATTTAATGCGCTTATCAGGTGTTAATCCTCCATCATTTGAAATTCTACTCTGAACGAAAGCAGAGTAAAATCGAGTTCATCACTTTTTTTCAAAGGCGCCGACAAATTCTTACGTCACATGATGTTTTGATGAGAAGGGAACGGCCTAGAGTATCGAGAAAAGAAGAAAAAGACGTGAATTGTGCTCAGAAACATAATTATTAGGATAAATAGAAAATGAACAATGATTTGGAGTAAATCGAGGAGCAGCCAATTAGAGAAAAATAAATGCAGTTTAATAAAAAACACTCATTTTTTATAAGAAACCGTCTATAAAAGCCAGTACTCGAAAATGAGAAAAGGTTAAGAAACTCCAATACTCGAGCAAGAAACTGCAAAACTGATATAGATTGAGAATAAGCAAAGATCAAGAATTTCTTGTTTTTCTTTTGCTAATTTTGACTAAACTTACTTACACTACAAACTTAAAAAAAGAATAAAACTACACAGTGATTACGAAACCAAATTTAAAGTATCGAGGCTCTTGTTTTTTGAGAATAACACAGAAGTATTCTATAAAAACTTGAGCTCTAAAATTTTGTGAACCTTAAGGAACTGGGGTACTCCCTGTCGAGGATGGTTTCTTATAAAAAATGAGTGTATTTTATTAAACTGCATCTATTATTCTGTAATTGGCTGCTCTTCGATTTACTCCAAATCATTATTCATATTCGTTTTTTGCTAATAATTATGTTTCTGAGCACAATTCGCGTCTTTTTCTTCTTTTCTCGAAACTCTAGGCCGTTCCCTTCTCATCAAAACATCATGTGACGTAAGAATTTGTCGGCGCCTTTGAAAAAAAGTGATCAACTCAATTTTACTCTGCTTTCGTTCAGAGTAAAATTTCCAATGATAGAGGATTAACAGCAGATAAGCGCATTAAATTCTGCAGCAAAAATGGACAATTTTAGTATGTTACACGATCACTTTTCAGCATGTTGGTCCAATATCGAAAAAAGTGATGGTAAAATGTGATCGTGTAACCCGGCCTTAATGGTTTCAGAAAGTTGGTCCCTGCAAATCATCAAGTATTTGGCAAGAATTGCGCTCTTGTCTACCCACTGATCTAACCCAAAAGGTCTTTCGCAGGCCTTGGTCCGTAGATTCTGACTGTACTGGCAAGCCTTTCGACTTGAATCACGGAATGCGGATCATCGCAAATGAGATAAGTCGAAAAAGTTTTTCTTTTTCACAGTCACAAAAGTAAAAACTGGAAATAATTAGATTTAAAGTGATGTGTCATGCAAAGAATATTCACAAAAAGCAACTTATAGGCAGAAAAATATTTTGGATTATCAAATATTTGGGAATATAATAAGCTCCAGTTCAGAAAATGCTGACCTCTCAATGGTTTCACTCGAGCTGCAATGAAGCTGCATTGGAGCATCGCACATTTCTTCTTAAAGACTACCGAAGTGATGACGTCATAACAGTTATTTTCAGAATGTTTGAATTTTGATCCCAGAACCTGAGAGAGCATTATGAAATACCGCTGAATATGGCAAACCAGTCAAAGGAATTATGCATTGGCTGAGACATGACCACAAGAGCACAGGATCTTATCCCATCAAACCTCTGTTATTTGGTCTTGGTTCATAACTTTGTGAAGTAACCCAGAATAACAGTATCCGTTTCCGAACATGAGGGGTCATGTATTGCGGAAAATGTCATACATTGACTTTAACACTACAATGTATTTACTACAAATAGAAGCGTTGCAAAAATTTGGCTAAAAATTTGAGCCGCAAGCTCCAGTGTTTCTTCTAGATAGTGTGGTTCAAATGCAAAAATTTCAAAAGCATTTTTTTATTAGGATACATTACCAATGAAAGGGGTACTGTCTTTACTGATACATATACAAGCAAAAAAATTAAGCCAGAAAAAATGGACAATAGCAATTCTAAACCATTTGAGCCTTCCTTTACTTTTCATATCTTCTTAAAATTTCTTTACTTGTTCCTTTCTATTTCCTTCTTTTTCCTAGAAGTGCTTGAATTTTCTTCCGGTTAGAGAAATTCCTTCCAGGTGAAGGAATCAATGGTTACAAAGCATCCTTTTACTGGCAGGGAACACCCATGCTACCAATAGGGAACGCCCATGACTAAATTCTGGTTACGAGCTGGCATTTTAAAAATTATAGAATCACAACTTCACCAAAATATACTCCTTCCCCAATCAACGCCAAAAATTTAAATAAAAAAATCGAGATCTCTAAGCCATAAGCAAGAGCAGAGTATGCAATGAATGTTGGAGCTTTAATTGATAAAAACCTTTCATTGGCACCCCATATTAAGCAAAAAGGCTAAAAACGCAAAAGATTTTGGCATATTGGCAAAAATGCGGCATTACGTATCAAAACAGATGTTGAAAAAGTCAGTTAATGCTTTCATAAAGCCATATATAAACGATGGTTTAATCAATTCGGGAACTGCACCTAAAACTCCATGAACTCCTCTTAAAGGTAAAACTAAAACAAGCAGTGAGACTTATGAAATTCTCAGGATCTCATCACAGCAAACCTCTCTTTAACCGTAAGAATAGATTTTCAAAGCTGTTATAAAGAACAGTGTGCAAAATTTATGTACCAAGTAGAAAATTATGACGTAGTAGACACAATCAAGCCAATCAAATCTAAACATACAGTAAACACACGACAGGCTTCAGCTGGAAACTTTGCCCATCCAACTGCAAGAACTAATCAGATTTCATATCTGTAATGGGTGGGAATCAAAATTTGGAATGAGACAACGAGTGAAATAAGGCAAGTCGCAAAAAACATACTTTTGCTAAAAATTACAAACGCTGGCTAAAAAGCTTCTACCAATTTTTACTAGCTTAGAATTACAAACGTTTCAACTAACTATAGAAATTGCATAATCAATGACAATCGTTATAACATCTTGGTAAAGTAGCAGAACAGGTTTTTTTTCTTCTCCATTTTATTTCCCCCTTCCTTATATACGTATCATAATTGCAATTTACACGCTTGTTTATTTTTATGCTTTCCATTATTATGCTGTTGTTACACTTCTTAGTCTTCAATCCAGTTAATAAGCAATGCTTAGAAAAGCAGGCCCTTGGCTCGATAACCCTCCTTGGAGTTTTTCTAAGGGTCTTAAACAACGAGTAAAAATGATAAAGGAAGTTATGTTTTATTTTTTGTATTAGCAATTACCTTCATTGGTTAAGATTTAGAATTTGTAATGTAATCTCATCACGTAAATCTATTCAAAGTTCAACTTGTATTTTTTGTGTAGTTTGGTAATTAATGAAATTGAATTTGGAACGTTTGTTTTCCGATTATGACGAATTGTGAAATCGATCAAGTCAAGAACTATGGGGGTAGGGTATCTGCGCTCTTCTTCTTTCGTCTGGCTCCACAATTGGGGGAAGTGGTAGCCTTTATCAGGAGTTTCCTTAGCCTGCATGCAGACTCTGACCCCCAAAAAAGGAGTCTAACCTCCTTTATGAGAGTACGCAGGAAAGAGTTTCGTTTGCACGCTGGTTAGAGTTTCGTCTGCACCGCCAGGGCCAAATTCACGTCTGTTTGGGCTCTAGGCCCAAAGTTGATTGGGGCCCCTTAGATCTAAAAATAATCATAACCAACCAGGTTAACATCCACTAAATAGTTTGATAGATAAAAATTATAAGATGCGACTAAAAACTTGTGTCAATCTCGCATTTCAGTACATTCCCAATAAAACTGCCGTAAAAGCTCTATCAAGCCCGGGGGGCTTATTAATTTTTCAGTCCTAAAGGGGGGCTTAAAAGAGTATCCTTGTATATTATTTTGTTATAAAAATGTCATACAAATGTTCTAAAAAAACTTCGCTAGCAGCTTCGAAAGTCTAATTAATCAATTATAAGGTCCCTATCTTCATCAGAATCACCAGAATCAATTGATCACTCTGGGACATCTTTTAAACAAAATTTGACTGACTTTTTAGGCGCACAAGTAAGTCTTTACATGGGCCGTATTTAATGCGCACGATTTTACTATCAACACACCCGTTAAGAAACCCAGTAAATGCGGATGTTTTTAATGTTTGACAACAAAGGCTGAAGAGGGGGGGGGCTTAATAGAGAGTGGAGGCTTATTTTAAGGTTTGGTTTGATAAGGAGGGCCTTAATAGAGAGGGGGGCTTAATAGAGAGATGGGGCTTAATAGAGCTTTTACGATACCCTTGCTCCTTGGTTCATGACGCTAATGTCTTCGTCTTTACTGCTGAAAATTTTTGGATGATTTTATTGGGTTCCAAAACTCCCAGGACATCAACATCTGCTGCCATTAAACATAAGGCAACAACGCGCTACTGTGACATTGTGGACCTTAGTTCACTCTTTTTCTTTAGCCTTTTCAGCACAGTGAAACATTTTTCACCGGAGGCACCTCGGTATGGCAAATTGAGCAACAAACTAAGTGCAGTCATTGCATGGGGACAGCTCCAGCCAGAGCCGCCGAAAGTTTCGAAGGCCCTGGGGTAAAAACAAAGTATGAGGCCCCCTGAGAGCGGAGGGAGCTCAAAATTCTTTTGACCACGCCCTTTAATCCATTCTTAAAATGGAATTCATTACTTTACGAGGCCCCCTAGCTCAATTCAAACACAAGACTGAAATCAATCTTTGAAGGTTTTTCAAAATTTTGCTTGGGGTCCCTAATTCTTAGAGTTTTAGAGGGCCCAGCGGGCCCTACCCTGGGTACCAGACTCACTCTATATAAGATAAGTATTCTCTTATTTTGGAGTTCGCACTCTAGTGTATTTTGGAGTTCGCACTGAGTCTGGCTGGTACCCAGGGTAAGCGGGTCCATGGGTAAATGCGCCGCTGTGCACCGTGAAGGAACTCTCCTAGCATTCTACACGTCCGTCCATTCTGCGGTTTATGCTAATCCTTAAATTCATTACATCACTAGAAAGCGGGAAGTGCGGTTTATGTAAACTATAACTTCAGGAAGCTGAGTTTCGTAGTTTCGTTTCTTCCGTGTATGCTTTATAAATAAACTGGTCACTTGTTGCCAGAAACAGATCGGGTAGACAACCGAAAGAGATTGTGTATGAAAATCCTGTCACTTCTTTCAAAATGGAAAATTGTCACAGAGTAAGTTATCAAGCATCTTTTTGATTTTCTTTTTTCTTTAATATACTAGGCTCGTCCCAGGATATAAATTTTAGGTATTAGGACATTTATTTTGCTTACTTATTTTTTCTTATATTCCAATTTTTTTATTGATGCGGTAGTCTTTAACGTTGTTTTGTTAACTCGTCTATTTGAATTGCATCGGCGTTGTCAATTTTTATCTGGAATCCCCTTTTTCGAAATAAGTAGGCCTACTACATTGCGAAAAATGACATGTGAATGACAAATGACAAATTAAAAATGACAAAGTAGGCCTACTACACTGTGAATCGTGCCGTTTTCAAATTTAGCTTTTCCTCTACATTGCAACGAAAACCACCTTTCACATCGGTGCCGTAGGAACAAAATTCATATTGGGGGTAGGGGGGCTGCCTTGCTTGCTCCCATTCATGAAATATTTGATACAGTTTGGAAATTGGGGGGCTTCCGATGATGGCCCTACACATTTTCTCTGATAAAAAGAAATTATTCTGTCTGAGATAAATGAGCTCTAGACCTCAATGAATTTATCTCAAAATATTGTTACAATATTTGGCCAAGACCCATACTCAGCCCCCTTAAACATTTAACCTCTGGTACGCCCATAGTAGACATGAATTGATGAGAGATTGCAGTAAAAATTGCATCGTGAAAAACAATTTTTGTATATAAACTAATAATTCCTTGCAGGAGGATGAAGTTGTGTCATCATTTGCTTCTGTAGACCCTCAGTGGGATTCAGACTATTTTTCTATAATGTCTGCAAATTCAACTAAAGGGAAGTGTGCTGTGCAGATTTTAGACAAGTTTGGCAATCACATTGTTAATGCTACTGGAGATTACACTAAAAAGAATGGTAAGAAATTTTTACACCTGTCTACATCACTGTCACAAGACTTGCACAAGTAAGAAAAATACACAAATACACAAGTAAGAAAAATACACAAATAGAAGTTATTTCTGCTACTTTGATCGCTTACGTTTCAGTTTTTATTGGCAAGTATGGATAATGTACTCTCTGTTTTTTGAAATCAGGCCTTTTTTATTGATGAGTCAGGTGGTTTCCAAAAGAAAAAAGCCAGCAAAAACACTCATTATATCAAATACTGCAAGTGGGGTAAAACATACAACCCTATATTTTGATGAATAAGTAACCACAAGCGATCAAGCCATGTAAGGAATGAAATCAGAGGGAATTGTCATTCAACAAATAAAGGCCTATAAATGAAAACATTATGAAGTTGCTAATGAAACTTTTGACTTTCTGAATTTTTTATTTCTCAACTTCTTACTTTTTGTAGCATTTTTTCTCTTTTGATGTGGTCTGAGTCTATTTTTCATTGAATGAAAACTGAGCATTATTTAATTTACAGATTTGATATTCTGCTAGTGTTTGTTTTCAGTGAATTTGACCTCTTGGCAACTGATTAGTGACTAAATGTTTTGCTTTTTACAGCAATCTTTAGAGTTTACCAAGGGGTAGACAATATTGGTAGAATTGTTGTTATGTTTGAGTGCCTCAGTGAACAACCCCATGGCTGGATGTTAGCAGTGGATGATAATGGAAAATTGACTACCCGTGTAAGATATCTTACTTTTTCTATATTCGCTTTTATACTAGTTTCTATCGTTTTTGCATTTGTTTTTGTTGGTCCACCATCCACAGACCTGTATAGACAGAAGATTGTTTAACTGAACTACTTCTCCGGTAAATATGACATCACTTAACCTGTGCAGACTAAACCTGTAGCTTTGTTTTGAGAAAGGAAATTTGGAAAGAAACCTGAAGAATTTTAGAAAACACCAGGAGCATTTTCTAAAATGTGTGAGATTTTACTTTTCTGCTTGTTTGTGAGGGGGAAAATCAGAATGTTTATGTGTCACACAAAATCTCTGTCTCATTCAGAGTTTGTGAGACTACATCCATAAAGTCTGCATCCAAGAGTCATTTATTTTGTAGGATTTTTACCCTTTGAAGGATCAAGGGAAGAAATAAAGTCTTGAAGTTTGGAAAATTTTTGGACTTATTTTTGAATAGTATGAATTTTGATATGGGTTTGAAAAGGATACTGGAAGCAAATCAAGGGCCAATCTTTATTCTGATGTCTTATTACTCTGAGAAGTATCAGGCGAAAATAAATTATTGAAATTAATGATATAAGGAAATGCTCCTCAAACTGAGTAAAAATAAGCTAAGGATGGGACGAGGCTGTAATGAGTGTGATGGGAGATTCAGAAGAGACAAGTTATGGATCTTAAAAAGGTTTTCTTTGCTCAGTGTTGGACTAAGTGCTGGACTGAAATGAACTGCTGCCATAAAGCTTCAAGACCCCCCTTGAATATTAAAGTTATATATATCATATCCATACCCCAAAATTGTAAAACTGTTTCATGCTCTTCATTATAGCTTGAATTCATTTGTCTCATTTTGACTAAATTCTACCAAATAAAGAATTATACCTTGGCATGAAGAATTTTGTGCCTGTTTGTTTTCTGCCCACCCGCTTTGTTAGCATAAGGTGTTGAAGTATATTTGATTACAATAAGGAAAGTGTTTTTTTCTCATTTTCAGAAGCGAAAGGTGGAGTACAAGAACTTCAGTCAAGGTGAACCAGATGTTGTTTTCATTTATCACAGAGTTGATTATAAACATGGGAATGTAATGTTTTACTCTGAAAAGGCAAAAGGCTTTGTCGGTTTTGATACAAATGGTGATCCAATGAGTTTAAAGGAAGTACCCAAGTATAGCAAAGCTGCAGATTTGTATTTGGAACAAAGTAAATTACCAAGTAGTTGATTTTGCTTAAACTTTGATTACAGTGATATTGAGGAGTCCTAAAAACTGGAATAAGATTTTATTCTTTGCTTAAGATAAATATAATTGAGTAGACTTACAAACACTCAAGTAGCAAAAGGAATTGAAAACCAAGAATGTGGCTTGCTTCTTCAGTTGCTGTCAGGGTTTACTTGATCAAATGGCTCATTTATTCTATGAGTGTGCCTGTATATAGCCAATAAATTTTAGATTTTTTTCTGCCTTTATTAGGTATTTGTTTACTTTTGATATATTTATTTCATTTATTAATGTAGCTGTTAGTCCCAAGCTTATCGAGCAAAGCTTTTGAGATCTTACACTTCAAGATAATTGAGACAGTACTTGTTGAATCTAAATCTAATTGTTCCTTCAAAGTCTGACCTCATATAGTTTTGTCAAATATTTTACTGAACTTTTTCAAATTATAATTTTCTAGTCTGAAATAATTTTCTAGTTGTATAATCATTTTTTGGAAAATATGGAAATCCTGACCCATCTCAAATTGGCCCTGATATAGAATACATACTTCAACAAAGTCCTCTATATACTGCTCTAAGGACAGGGTTTAACACTTGGGGAGGGGGTGCACCATGGGTATGTATACCCAAGATTTAGAATGCCCCTTGTCTAAGAGGTGACCTTATTAGAACTGTCAGAAATGTACCCCTTTTTGGGACGAAAATTCACTTGAATGACCTTAGAAAGATTGCACAATAAAAGTATTGTAATTGGATAATAAAGATACCAATTATAAAGATTTTTTTTGTTCAAATCAGAATAGAATTCAATTCAGAACAATTTTTATTTTTCAAGAATTTAGATTGTTGTATTTTTTTAATATGAACTTTGCTTATCAAGAGATTATCTGTGAAGATTTTTTATTCAAAGTAGGTAATTTTCGTATTATCTTGGTTTTCTTTCAAAATTATTCTACAGAATTGCCCACTTTTTTGATGGAATACTATGGCTGGATTAGCGTAAGAAAGAGGCCAATATCAATTCAGTCAATTCACAAGGAAAGTTTAGATAACAAGAGTACCTTGTACAATTAAAATCCTGCCTCAGCAAACAAAAAAATCAACTGATTCAACCTTTTGACGCTTGCCCGAAAGCACCCCCAAACGAAGCCAGCTCTAATCATCGCTAATTAGGTCTAAGAACTGTCACCTGTTTCTATCCAATGAAAACATCACTACCCCATTAAATTGAAATATTATTCAAAACCTATTCAAGCCCCAGAATCATGCCCTGGGCACTCACAGCCCAAACCATTTTTTATCATTGTTTAAAAAGGCCTCCTTTTTTCTGCCGCAAACCAACAAAAAACTACTTTTTATTCTAACACTCCAAAACAGTCGCTTGCACAGCCCCAACCCTCACTAATCAACGCTAACTAGGTTTAAACATCACCACCTGCCTCAAACTACCCCACCCTCATACCAGTCTCAAATGGTGCCCTGCCAGCCGTAATGGAAGAAACCTGTAACTTGAACAAAGTGCAGAGGCGTAGGAAGCATTTGGAAAGTGGAGGGGGGCAAAGGAATTTAAGGGTGCTTTAACCATACCATTCATTCTAAGGGCCACACCCCAGATACAAAAATTTTCTGGAATAAGGAAAGTGAGATATAGAACTGAGCAGATGTAGAATATTAAAGGCATAACTTAAATAAAGTTATTTTCAAAAATTTACAAAAACTCAAAATATTATACATTTCAGATTAGCTCAAAATACGTTTCAAAATTTTTTTTGCCGTCATTTTTTTGGAATCGTTTGAAACGTTTTACTATTTTTTAAGCAAACTTTTGTCCCGTTTGAAAAATTCCATTCTTTATTTAAAAGGAGACGTTTTTAGAATCTTGAGGGCACTTTTTAAAATTCCGGGTGCACTTTTTCAACATTTATAAAATGTTGGGGGCAGGTCCCCCCCGGCTACTGCATCTCTGATAAAGTGCCCCGTGGAACTCCAAAAATGCTAAAACGTAATCAAGTAGCTCCCTACTTTTTTATTAATGCTTCAGTCAGATTTCGCTGGTCAATGATTCTCAAACCAACTCGATATTACAGTTATTCCTTATTAAATAAAACCTGGAGCTCCAAGCAGCTCCAGTCCATCTCAACAAGCTTCAACTATCTTTAGTTATGCTCTTTAACCGTAATTAAAAAACCCTTTATTTTACAAATAGAGATGACGAAGTTACTTCCAATAACAGGCAGATTTCATTGCTGCCAATCTTCAGTAAACTCTATGGAAAATCAAGGTACAAGAGATTATATTCTTTTGTTACATGTAATACAGTGTATTATCATTTACAATTTAGCTTTCAAGAAAATCATTCCATTGATCATGCATTTATTAGTATGAACGGGGCTATAAGAAAGACCTGTAGATAAAAAAATCCGGCTATGCCTATGCCTGTGGAATGTCTATTGATCTAAAAAAGCCTTCAACTCTTTAAAGCGTGATATTCTACGCTAAACCTGAGCACTGTGAAATTAATGCACGCAAACGGTTCAAACTGTACCTCACAAATAAGACGACTCTTAAGCATTTGTTGCAAATTAATTGTGGTGTTCCTCAGGGATCAGTACTAGGACCAAAGATCTTTCTTCTGTTTATTAATGATTTACCGACTGTTTCGAAAGATTTAAATTTTGTCTGTTTGCTGTCGAAACAAATATTTACTTCGAGTTTGAAACCCCTGAAAAGCTTTCCAACAAAGTTAATAAAGAGCTCAAGCATGTAAAGCGCTGGCTCTATGCAAATAAACTTTCTCTTAATACAAATAAAGCTAATATAATTTTCCATTCAACTGCCGTTACTATCCCATCTGATATTTGAAACAAATAGGCGATAAACCTAGATGAACATCTTACCTGGAAGCATCATCTCACTCAAGTTTCTAATAAATCTAGCACGAACAAGTTGAAGTATCTTCAAAACTAGACATCTAATTTCAAAAGTGCCCAGATTACCATGCATGATCTTTTTTCTTCATACAAAACAGAATCATTGCCTGGGGAAAAGTTTTTGACTACATTGAACCACTATTGAAATTGCAGAAAAGTGCCATAAGAGCAGCGACGGTTTTAAGGACTGCGGGGCCCTTGTTCTTTACAAGTTTTACATTTTTAGGTGCAAGGCCCCTTCTGGCTACCATAAGCGTTGGGCCTTGGGCTATTGCCCCCCTGCGCCCCCTGAAACCGCCACGGTATAAGAATGACGTCACACAAACCTTACTTAGCTCACTCTCGTCATATCTTCAAAAAACTTAAATTACTAAGTCTTGCCGATGTTTTTGATATGACGATATCAACTGCTGTTTATAAATCTACTAAAATCTACTAAAATGCTAACACCTGCTTGTTTCCTTTATTGCGTCTTCCAAAGTTCATCTATGCACCAACAGAGACAATCCACTAAGGGTGATCTTTATTTGCCAGAGACTCTTCAATATGGTTTAAGATCAAGACATAGAACAAACGAGTTGTTGGAACTTCAGCGAAACTACAGAGTATTCTGCAGATCGATCACTTTTTCACGAGGGGCTTTTGACCTTTAACTAATTCACCTGAGTTTGTTTTTGTTTGCTATCAGCTATGGTCTCTTGTGCCACGCTTCTTACGTTTTTCTTTTACCCGCTCTAAGTTTGTAAAGCTAGGGTAAGGTGCGTGGTTCGTAGCGTTTCCATTCATTTGTTAACCTAAGAGTATTCAAAGTTTTGGCTTAGAGTGGGTCTGACTCTGCTTGGTAAAGCCTCAATGCAAGAGTGCTATTTATGTTAGTTTCTTCATGTAAATTAGCTAATTAGCTACTGTTCCTGAACTGAATAAGGGATTCGAGTATGGCTTTTTCAGCCTCGTTTTTATGAAGAGTTATACAAAGACAAAAGCTATTTGAAGCACGTTTCATTTTTTTAGGCATTTACATGATGGTTTGTTTAAGAAACTTTACGTTTTAGTTGGTAATGGGGTTGAACTTAACGTCTCAATGGCTTTGATGACGATTGACTGACAAATAGAAATGAACGTAACCACCAACGAAACACTATAGCCTTTCCCTTATTATCATGTTTACAATCATGATGCGTATTTAATTTCTCTACTGTCCACTAGTCAAGAAATCTAAATAAATAGTTTACAATATCGCGGGGCTGCAGGTGATCATCCTACACATTTGTTAATCGTTGGTCTTTACCTTTGTTCACTGAGCACAGGCACCTGTTGCTGCCTGCTAATGAAACGTGTCCTGCGAATCTGTAATCCGCAGCTTCATAAATCGACTAGAATATTGATTTTAATACGCAGTATTAATGCTAGCCGCCTTTCAATCCTACGTTTAGAGTAGTATCAATTATAAAGTTGAACCAACGCGCTGTTGGAAAAGATTATGGGGTGCCTTGGTTTAGTCACTGGATTGCTTCTAGCATCTGTCCTGTCGACAACAAACGCTCGCCATGTTCAGTTCTTCTTAAATGGATGGGAATGCTTCTTTGAAGATATTACAGTTGGACAAACGGCATCCATAGAATTTGCTCCTATCACTGGATCTAAGCCACACGTCGACGTTACTTTGGAAGACCCAACAGGGCGAGTTATATATCGAGTTTATCAGAAAGAGTATGAATACTTCAAATTTCCAGTTAACGTGACAGGCACCTATAAAATCTGCTTTAGCAACATTTATGATTTCTCAATGTACAACAATCTGATCTATTTGGATTTTGTCGTTGGCGATGAAAATGCTTTGCATACTGGCACCGATAAAAAAGGACAAACAGGCCCTATGACACAGCTAGAAACATCAATTGTTAATATCCATGATTCCATGCGCGTTGCTGAACTGTATCAGAACCACCACAGAATCCGTGAAGCTAATGGAAGACTTGTGGCAGAAGGTCTTTATGAAAAGGTGGTCTGGTGGAGCCTTGGACAGACCATGATTATTGTGCTTATAGGAATCGGACAGGTTTTGCTCCTAAGAAGCTTTTTTGCAGTAAAAAAAGAACAGATATAACTTTTTATTTGTGTTGAGCCACAGCGGCTTTTTATATAAGCTCGAGTGTAACGTTGAATTGATATTTTTTAGATCATGACCTTTGGTTTTGTTTCTCTTGAATACTAAGAGATATGCAAAACAGATCAACGAAGCACGTGACCAAAGAAAGGAAAACGAAAGGCTACTAAACCAACTGTCCTCCAACCCTATTTTGATTGACCAGTCAACCAGTCATTTTGGTCAATTTATGGTAAAAAATAGCCCATGCAGGCAGAGAAAAGTCTATTTGCACCAATTAAATTTTCTTAATAATCAAAATTGAGCCTTCAATAGCTACATGCCATGAAAAAGAAAAACATGAAATGTCAGTTTTGTTAAAATGCAGCAGCATTTATTAAAGAGAACATCTTGTTCTTTGATTGGCGTACGTTATGAGTTGCGTTTATATGTTATTGGACAGCCAACTAACCTCATAAATTTTGTGGAATAGCAGCTAAATAACCTTTCTCTATACTTCTCCCCAATGGCTGTTTATTGAAGAATGGTAACAGTGCTTCCACAAGTCAGAACAAGATTTCCTTAAACGAAGTGCTAAACTTCAATAGTTTCCTAGATTTTTTAAACTTTTCATCACATTTACTAAAAAATTGGTCAGGGTTGAGAAACATTTTTAGTAGGGTAAGCATTTAAAAGCTGCGATTTGTGTCATTTAACTTTATTCCGTATCTGGTTGTGTATCAAAGGCCACTGTATCTCTTGTTTTTTAAACTGCACACTTTTCAATGTCTCGTGACAATGTAAACGAGCTTACTGACTTGCTTTGGGAACATTTTTGTGACATTGTTTGATAGCAGATTTGCCAAACTTGTGAGCATTACAGTTTAGAAGTCGAGTGTAGCTGTTGCATTGAGCAAAACTAAAAAGAACGACAAAAGCAGGTACTAGAATAACCATTTTCCCAAAAGCTTTGTGCCAATTGCGATTTATTAGCACTTATGAATCTATTTCTGCTCTTGATTAACCTGAGTGCCATTATAGTAGATTGCTGTAAAATATTGCATAGATTGATGCTTATTGGATTATTGATTCAACAAAGATTGGATTATTGATTCAACTTTACGAATCAATTACTGAATCGAAAGGGAATTGTGCGGCAAAGTTGCTGAATCACAGATAAGCGTAGGCAAAAAGATTGTTTCTGCTTTGATGAGGAGCATAGTAGTATGAGACACGTAGGACTGGAGGACTGCAGCCCCCAGAATCAGGCAAAACTTATTATAATTCACCTCTGGCAATTCTACCTTAATGAAGCAATAATATTCGGGCACGATCGACAACCCCCCCCCCAGCCGTTTAGCATCTGTTACGCCCATTATAAGGAAATTGGAGTCCCATCTCTGCTTTATGTAAGATATGGTGCTCAGTTGCCAACCAGAGCTTTGCCTTCTTTATTGATGCCAAAGCTGGCAAATCCATACTTTGCTATTCTTTTTCGCAGCAATTTGTGCAAGAGCCTCTCCTTCTTATTTTGATAGCACCACACCAGTGAAATTATGCTATCAACAACTATCAACCCAATGGTTTTTGTGAATTGTTATGCTTTTTCTAGAAAGAGAAAATGTTAAGAATTCCTCAGTTCCTCAAGCAGCAAGATTTTTTCTCCTCATCTCCTCAAGGCTCCTCACCTCCCTTTATAGACAGGGAATTTTGTAGAAAAAACTAGCAAACTGCCTAACCTCAAATTTTATTTCATATTCTTACTAAATCGACCATGGAGATTCCAAATCCAAGATGGGCCAAAAGAAAATTATCACCGGAAGTTGCTATTTTTGATGACGTCATCAAAAAAATGATAAAAAATCTTTAAAAATCGGCCAAGGACTCGAACTCAACTTTTTTTGCATTCTCGCACTAAATTAACTATGCAGATTTTAAATCTGAGATGAAATGAAAAATATCTTGAACGGAAGTCAAATTTTGTGATGACGTCATCAACTTGGAGAAAATTCACTTTGAACCTTTTTAATTGTTTTCTCGCAACTATCATTGTCAAATATGTTCCATATTCGAAGTGCACACATTCAGTGCTTTTAAAAGATGTATTGAATTTCTATTATACTTACTTTCAAACGTTCTTTCATGACGTCATCATCATTTTATGACGTCATCGCCTTTTAAAGGTAATTGAATAACGCGTGAAAGGATGCCTAAAAATATTTAGCTAGTTAAAAAAGTCATTGAAAATTGAAATTTCGTTGTATAGAAAATGATATGGATCCATTCATCCTTCATCACTGTCTCTTTTGCTGGAACTCCAGAAGAAAATGTAGTTCCACTCATCATCGTCTGCTTTAAGCTGATCACCTCACCATAATTTTTTCCATGGCCTAGTCCTCATTCGTTACGGAATTTTCTTCGATTTCATCACTAGAGCGCTGCAAACCTTGCAGTTTTTTAGCGGAGGGTGTGCGGGGCCCTGCACAAGATGAACATAATTTGTGTGAAAAACATTTTGGATTATTTTGCTGACTCCAGTATTTTCTGCAGATATTCACAGCTTTTTTAACGTTGAAGATCGGATATTTTGTCTTCAAGCCGTTAAGAAACGTTTTTCTCTGTATATCCTCTTCGTGCCATTTCCTATTTATTTATCAAATGTATGTTCAAAATTAGAATATGTAAAGAAATTTTTTTCCTATAAACCACACTAATACCACCTGTAGGCCAGATCATTCTTTCCATCGTATGTCTAACCAAAGCTTAAAGGCAATTTCTCTTACGATCTTCTTTTGATAATGTAACCAATAGTAAATGCTTGTGTCAACCAGTATGGATCTGGTTGTAGAGCTTCTGATTATCTGTTTTTCATTGCCTTGCGAATTCTTACTCTTATCTGCACAAGTGTTTCATCACATTTCCCTTTGTATGATTATTTTTGCACAAATTTTATCGCTTTCGTGAGAATGTCTTTGCAGATTTCCTGTCTCATCGTAACTCTCTCGAGCCATTTTCCCTTTCCAGAACACTCCTAAAGCTTTTTAAAATGTTAGCTTTCTTTACAACACTATTACCGGTGTTGTTTCGCAGCCAATAACTGCATGAACAGCCGGTAGATTTTTGGAACTATCTAAACCCAGGTAAGATACGACGTTCCAAAATTAACGTACTTCTCGTTGTCAATCTTTAAGGAATATTTCCTTGAAGGCTTTTCACACAATAAGCAGAAAACTACATTAGTGTCCTTTCGACAACTAATAAATATTTTAGATGAGGAAAGAATGGAATATCAAGTGGATGTCAGCCTCTTCATAGCTGCAATTAAGCAAGTATGTCGTGGAATCTTTGATTATCTTTAAGGTTTGTTCTTTATTGGTAAACACGAGTGCTTTCAAAATTAACTGCCTTCCTTCTTAGCCCTGGTAGAGCCTTGAACTAGCTTTAGAAAGTAAGTTTGATACAACAAGAACCAGACCAGATCATACAAAATGTTCTTGACAAGTATATGTATATCAATGTATATTCCATTTCAAGGTTTTTGTTGCTGTTAGTGATGCTTGGCAGTCTTCTGCATTACAAAGATCAAGATAATCCAAAGGCTTTACCTACCTTAAAGAACAAACCTTAAAGATAATCAAAGATTCCACGACATACTTGCTTAATTGCAGCTATGAAGAGGCTGACATCCACTTGATATTCCATTCTTTCCTCATCTAAAATATTTATTAGTTGTCGAAAGGACACTAATGTAGTTTTCTGCTTATTGTGTGAAAAGCCTTCAAGGAAATATTCCTTAAAGATTGACAACGGGAGAAAGTACGTTAATTGGAACGTCGATCTTACCCTGGGTTTAGGATCCAGTTCCCAAAAATCCTACCCCGGCTGTTCATCAGTTTGATTGGCCTGCGGAAAACAACACCCGTAATTAGTGTTTGTAAGAAGCTAATTTAAAAGGGCTTTAAGGAGTGTTCCTGGGGAAGGGGAAATGGGCCCCTCGAGAGAGGGTTACGAATGAACGGAATCTGACCAAAGGACCCATTCTCAGAAGGGGCCGGGATAAAATTTGGGGGAATAATAATCATACCAAAGGGTGTGATGGAAAACCACCTTGTGGCCAGATAAAGTAAAAATTCGCAAGGAATGAAAAACCAGGGGATAACCCATCAGAAGCCTCTACCAACCCCAGGTCCCAATACTGTTGAAACCAAGGCATTTACCTAATTGGTTACATTATTCAAAAGAAGATCGTAAGAGAAATTGCCCTTTAAGGGGCTTTGGTTAGACCCATACGAAGGGAAAGAATGATCCTGGCTACAGGTGGGTATTGTGGTGGTTTATAGGGGGCAAAAAAATTTCTTTAATATTTCTAATTTTGGAACCATCATTTTGATAAATAATAAGGGGACACTGGACGGAAGAGGGATATCAGAGACAAACTCTTCTACCCGGTTGGACGACCCAAAATATCCCGGATTTCCAACCCGTTAAAAAAGGGCTGTGAATATTGCCAGAAATACTGGGGGATCAGGGCCAAAATAATCCAAAATGTTTTTCCAACCACAAATTACTGTTCATCTTGGGTGCCAGGGGCCGGCACCCCCGCTAAAAAAACCCTGCAGATGGGTTTGTGTGCAGGCGCTCTAGTGATGAATCGGAAGGAAAATTCCGTAACGGGGATTTGAGGGGACAAGGCCATGGAAAAAAATATGGTGAGAGTGAAATCAGCTTAAAGGAGGACCGGAATGATGAGTGGAACCCCTACCATTTTCTCTGGAGTTACCGCCAAAGAAATAGTGGGATGAAGGGAATGAATGGATCCATATCATTTTCTATACACCGATTTCCAATTTTCCCCAATAACTTTTTAACTAGCTAAATATTTTTAGGCATCCTTTCACGCGTTATTCAAATTAACCTTTAAAGGCATGACGTCATAAAGAGAGATGATGACGTCATGAAAGAACGTTTGGAAATAAGTATACATAGAATCATACATCTTTTAAAAAGCACTTGTGTGCCTTCGATAATGGAACATATTGACAATGATAGTTGCGAGAAAAATTAAAAGGTTCAGTGAAATTTTCTCCAAAGTTGATGACGTCATCACAAAAATTTGACTTACGTTCAAGAATTTTTCATTTCATCTCCAGATTTAAAATCGCATAGTAATTTAGTGCAGAGAAGCAGAAAAAAGTTGAAGTTCGAGTCTTCCGATTTTTAAAAGATTTTTTCTTTTTTGATGAACGTCATCTAGCAACTCCGGTGGATAATTTTTTGGCCCATCTTGGATTTGGAAATCTACCATGGTTGATTTAGTAAGAATATGAAAATAAAATTTGGCAGGTTAGGCCGTTTTGTAGTTTTTTCTACAAAAATTCCTGTCCTATTCGATCATCTGGCAATGCCTCTAGGTCATATTAGAAATTTCCACCACCTCTTTCTCAGGCTGCGAACAAGTCTGATCGTGGCCTGGAGGCTAATGCCATAAATCGTAAGAAGAAACCGAGGATTAAATCTCGAGTAAATGATTTTTGTTCAGAGATAAGCAAACCAACACGTTAAACTGGATACAGAAGAAAGCCCGAAAAGAAGAAAGAGTGCCAGTTGCGGTTTAATTGTTTTTATGTGTTTAATCCAGCGTGAAGTTTCTCTTGGCCGGTTGATTCTGAAAGAGTTTGACCGCCGCCAAGGTGCAGTGTTTTTACCGCCAAGGTGAAGTGTACTTTATGTTCTTAGTTTAACTGGTATCATTATTTGTAACTTACACATTTTTTTATTTTATGTAGAAGCTATTCAAAAACAAATTTTATCTCGCCGCTGCTATCAAATTAGGTCTTACTTTCGAAGTTTATATAGTCAACACCAAAATGTTTTGCTTTGAAAAGCTGTAAACAATAAACGAAAGCATGCAGTAAACAGAGCTTATTAACATGCTCTAAGTATATTTGAGTCTAAATTTTATGTGACTGTAAAACCAGCATGTGCAAATTTCAAGCGGGGTGACATATTTATGGTTGAGCATTTTATTCTCTCTCAACAACAACA